>OY856412.1:562146793-562159293 GCA_963693085.1 Alisma plantago-aquatica
GAACATAAAGGGTAGGTGCGACAGGAATAAGAAGAAGGAAGTTCGGGAGTGGATTGCTACCAGTGATCACTCGTTAGTTGCTTTGGTGGAGACTAAAATAAAGACAATCAATAGTAATAGCATTAAATATGTGTTCCCTCAAGGATGACACCACGTGTCAAATGTAGAGTGTGGTGGTGTAGCTAGAGTTTGTGTGGCGTGGAAGCCCAATGCATGGCAGGTGTCAGTGATTCAGATGTCGGACCAGCATGTCACGATTGATTGCAGGAATAATGGAGGTCTACAGATGTGGATGTCAGTTGTCTATGGCCATAATGATGGTAGATCAAGGCTTGACTTGTGGAGAGATTTGGTCACTCTTTCCAAATAGGTGACGTGTCCATAGCTTGTAATTGGTGATTTCAACACAGTACGGTTACAAAGGGAAAAAAGAGGCAAGAGACTTGCCACTACAGTTGAGGTGGATGCTTTCAATCAAACCATTGATAGGGCTGGCTTATATGAGCTACCAATGGTGGGAGGTGAACTGTTCACATGGAACAATGAAAGAGCTCTAGAACACAGGATTACAAGCAAGCTTGATAGGGCCCTGGTGAATGATGAATGGCTAAAATTATTTCCTAATGTACAGGTAAAGGCGGGTGGGTCTGAAATTAGCGATCATGCCCCTATCTCGGTCCAGATCACGGAGAAAAAGCAGAAAAGGAAACCCTTCAGATTTCTAAATTATTGGGCAGATCGGAAAGGGTTTGAGGATGTCATCAAACAAAGCTGGGATACACAGGTGACCGTAAATCCTATGTACGTGTTCACTAAAAAATTGATGAATACCAAGATGGCACTCAAGAAATGGGCAAAAGAGGAGGTAAACATTCTGAATCTACTAAAGGAGACCAAAAGGGAATGCAAAGATATTAGAGGAAAATTACTGGTTGATCTGTTGAATCCTGAGCTGATTGAGAAGGATAGGGAGTTAAAGAAGATGCTTGAAGATCTAAAAAAGGCAGAGGAAAGATTCTACTGGCAAAGAAGCAAAGAAAAATGGATGGAAGATGGAGACCGCAACACAAAGCTCTACCACATTGAAGTTATAAGAAGAGAGGCAGGTAATATCATTTCTGAACTTATTAATGCAGATGGAGAGGTAGTCAATAAACAGGTTGAATTGGAAGAACAAGCTATTGATTTCTACTCTTCGTTGTATAACAAGAAATTTCCTAATGACATTTCTGAAGATGAGATAGTGGAATGGAGGTACAAGCTCACAAGCACTCATAACAACATCCTTACAAGAAGAATAAATGAACAGGAGGTGAAGGACGCTCTCTGGAGTATTGGCAGCAACAAGTCACCTGGCCCAGATGGTTTCAATGCTTTCTTTTTCAAGAAGACGTGGGGCATTATCAAAGATGATTTGTTTGCTTATGTGAACTGGTTCATGGAAGGAGGAAACATGGTGAGACAAGTCAATCATTCCTTTCTGGTTCTAATTCCAAAGAAAAGAGTAACTTCTTCTCTTGTTGATTTCTGCCCTATTGCTTGCTGCTCGGTTCAATACAAAATTATTGCTAAAATATTGGCCGGTTGAAGCTAGTCCTCCCTTATCTGATTTCTGGTAATCAAGGAGCCTTTGTTACAGGGAGAAGTATCAGTGACTGTGCTCTTTTAGCTGGTGAGTTTCTCCTGGATTTCAATGTTATACGGGGAAGTAGGAAGACTTGTCTAAAACTTGATGTCTCTAAAGCCTATGATAGTGTTAGATGGGAGAAATTATGGTGGATCTTGCAACAAATGGGATTCAATGATCAATGGATTGGCTGGATGAAACAATGTGTTGGGACGACTAGCAATTCTATTCTGGTTAATGGCACTTCTGCAGGCTTACTCAGGGGAAGCAATGGTCTACGCCAGGGTGACCCTTTGTCCCCCTGTTATTTGTGATTGTCATGGAATACTTCACAAGGAAGATGCAACAAGCTAAAAATCAAAAGGAGATAAAGTCGTACGCAGTCCACAGAACGAAGGTAATGACACACTTAATTTTTGTGGATGATGTATTGATTTTTGTATAAGCCAAGCAACAATATTTGGAAAATCTAAAAGGTCTACTGGAAAGGTTTGGGATGCAAATGGGGTTGTGTATTAATACAACAAAAACCCACATCTTCTTGTCTAAGAACTGCTTTCAAATGGAAGATAGACTCACACAGGCCATAGGGGTTGAGAAAGGAGAATTTCCAACAAAATATCTGGGTTTCCCACTGGCTGGGGGCAACCTTCATGTGAAAGACTTCACGGAGTGCATTGACAAAGTGGAGGAAATGATAAATAGGTGGCCAACTACAAAGACATCCATGGCAGGACGCAGAACACTGATAAAGGCAGCCATAGAAGGTCTCCTAATTTTCTGGGTGCAACAAGGAGAGATTCCCATATCTGTGCTAAATAGGATTGAAATGAAAATGGCTAATTTTCTGTGGGGTAGCGAGCATCACCCTATGAGGTACTCTAGATTGGCGCTTCCCATTAATGAAGGTGGACAGAATTTGAAGACCCCCAAGGACATCGCTAAGTGGGGTACAATGAGAAGAGTTATTGTTTATCAAGAAGGTAGTTCCACATGGGGGAAATGGATGAGAGACAGATATCCTAGAGGGCTGGATTTTATACCAAAAACAAGAGAGGGATATTCAAGAACAATCAATGTGATGCGTGAAACTTGGCCACAAATAAAGCACTTGTTTATTGTAAACAGTCATGGGGGATGGCAGCTCAAAGATAAGAAGATTTGCATATGGGAAGTGACCCGAGCTAGAGGAACAATGGATCCCATGGGAGAACAGATTTGGGTAGGCAGATTTGTGCCTAAATGGAGCATGTGTGTCTACAAATTTCAGCATAATGTTCTTGCTACGTTTGATAGAATTAAGGGATGGAATTATGATATATCTACTACTTTCTTACTTTGTGGGGATGGATATGAAAGCCACAACCATCTAATGGGAGAGTGCACCTTCACAAAGGAAATATGGGAGTACTTATGCAACAATTTCGGCCTACAAATCCAACTTACAGCTGATCCGAAAAGAATGATCTTGAGATGCAGAGGTGATGAAAAGAAGGCCCTTAGGCTTGCCGACTTATGCTACCATGCATGGGAAGAAAGGAATGCTAGAAGACACCAAGGAAAGTATACGAACGCCACATCTATTGTTGTGAAAATTTGTAAATGTATTAGACGCAGACTACACATTAGATAGTGGTGTGAGTTGTAACTCTGATCTGGATGTATGGACGTTGGGCCTACATGTAAACTCGACCCCCTATAATTTTATGGGGGTTGTCGGAATATATATATATATATATATATATATATATATATATATATATATATATATATATATATATATACATATATATATATATATTTATATATATATATATATACATACATACATATATATATACATACATACATACATACATACATATATATATACATATATATATATATACATACATACATACATATATATATATATATAGAGTGAGGCTAGAATACACTCAAGTGTATTTGGCCCTCAATACAATCAAGTTTTAAACCGTTGGATGTTGATTAGATCATGAGAATCCACTCCCCACTTATAACCAAGCCGGTGACCTGTCCCCACTCACCAAACTCACGCTGAAGACTCTCTCTCTCTCTCTCTCCCCGTCGTCTTGTTCGTGAGAAGAAAAGAGCCAGGTCCATGACGCTTCTGCAGCTGCGGCTTTCTCCTTTAGTCTTCCTCTCTGCCGGTGAGCTACCACAAATGTCCTCCTGCCGACGACTGCTCCGCCACCAGGGACAACGATTCCCCTGTCGTGACCCTGTGTGAACTCTCTAGCACTGGTAACCTCTCTCCTCTCTATCATTTTCTTCCTTTCTCACTTAATCATCGTGTGCTTCCCTTCCGATCATCTCCGATGTGCGAGGCCAGACCCGTCTGCACCCTCACGTTGACAACACAACACATGTTCTTGTCTGCAGGCGAACACATCGATCACCGGGCTATTGAGACCAGTTCCCACGTCGTGCTCAGGCCGAGACTCACAATCTTTTTGATGCACAGGTTAGTAAGGTTGACGAGGGTAAGATCCCACAGCCGGGCCGACATACATATTGACAACCTTGGGGTAGCTCCGGTATCATCTCGACAGATGCAAACTTCAAAGACTTCGTCACCAGTGCCTCTGTCAACCATTTCCGTATTGCTTCTTTTACTGTCCCAGATTCACCACTTGACTATATTGAGCCGGCAATACACATAAAATTATGGCAAAATTACCTAAATGGCACATTTGCCAATTTTAATTACCTAAATGGCATGTTCTTGAACTTATTGCCTAAAATGGCACATTTTGGAGCAATATGTCTCCTGCTGGGACGCATTGCTCTCCCGCAAGGCAATGCGTCCCGGTGGGGGACGCATTGGTCCCACAGGAGGGCAATGCGTCCCGAGCCGTGACGCATTGCTCTATTGTGGGACCAATGCGTCCCCCGCCGGGACGCATTGCCACGCGGGAGAGCAATGCGTCACAGAAGGGGACGCATTGACCCCACAGGACTGCAATGCGTCACGGCTCGGGACGCATTACCCTTGTGTGGGACCAATGCGTCTCCAGGTGGGATGCATTGCTCAATGAGTCTCCATGCAGGACGCATTGGAGCAATGCGTCCCCATGCAGGACGCATTTGTTTTTTTAATCATTTTTTGCAGTCACTGATATGTTATTGATATGTAAATTAACAATATTGATTATATTTATACATTTATAATTCGTTCACTTGTATTTGGATGTCTATAATATACTCAATTATTAAAAATGTGTCAATTTCAATAGGTCGTAACATGCATATGGAATATATAAGTGTATTGCAACCAACATTGGTTGGTTCCTAATTGATTATATAATACGAACTTAATCCAAATAAATGAGATAGCAATTAAAAACAAGGTTAAAACATGAACCAACATGACGAGAAAATAATACAAAACAATATGATAGATCCACAACAACATGATCCAAAATGAACCAATGTGATATCATAATATGATAGATCCACATACAATAGATATCCTCACAAAGGCATACATACAAAACTGTACAATATATAAAAAACTAAGTATGTCGTCCTCGCCCACGACGTCCTCGCCCACGTCCCTCTACATCAGGATCCTCTGTACCGATGTCATCTGGAGACTGCTGGACTGGGGACAACTGCGTAGGAGGCTGCTGGCGAGCATCAGGGAAGAAATGAAAAGGTGGAGGTGGGGTGAGGGGTCTAGGAAAACCAGGATAGGATGCATCAGGTGGGGTGCATCCTGAGAAATCAAACAGAGTAGGTGAATATGTGACATAAGATGGTGGTCGGCTCTCGGGAATAATTGCTGGTGGGAATGGAGTGTATGGAGCAGAAGAAGAACTTGCTCCATGGTATGATGGTGGTTGAGGTGGGGTGATGAATGAGGAATATGAAGCAGCTCCTGAAAAATATAGCCCTGTCGGTCCCCATGACATGAACTGAGAAGTGGGAGTGGGAGTGGGCTCAACAGTAGGAGTAGGAGTAGGAGTAGGAGTAGGAGTGGGCTCAGGGGCTGTGGTATGAGTGGGTATGGGATCCCACGGCCGAGCATAGTCGGGAAGACTATCAAAGTAACTCCCCTGGATGGTATAGATGATGTCTCTGATCTGTGCAGGGGCGTGTTGTACTGCCGCTCGGATCGCCACATGTGTTTGTACCTGTAAAATAAAGTATGTACACATAATAAAGACCAATTACATATATTACAAATAACAAAGATAAATAATAACAATTTGTAAAAGAAAATAATAATGATACTCACAAATTCCTGCTGATGATAACTTTGTGGGTAGTATATGCTTGGAGGCATATCTGGAGGGGGCACAATATATTGTGGATGATACCATGCATAGTGAACCTGAGGACTGTAGACTGTATCAGCTGGTGGAGCGGGAACTAAGCTCTCACGTCTGTTGTTCCACATCTGCACCTCCTGCCTATAATGAAGCATCCAATCCTCAGCCGCATGACCCCTCCCATCTATCCGGCTAAGCTGCGGCAGCTCAAGAGTAGGTTGTACTTGAACAAAGCTGAACTGTCCAAGTACTCTGTCGGGAAAGTGCCACTCCACTATTGTGTAGCACAACAGAGGCACTCGTGCCAACCAAATATCACTACCATCTCTACAAATGGCAGGCAATCTCTCGAGAACCTCAGCAGTGTAAGGAGTCAACTCTATCTGTTATTCATATAAACAACGTGTATCATATAAAACGGAGTAAATTGTAAATAAATAAAACATATCAAACAACAGAGGTAAGTAAGTTATACTTGTGAGGGCAAAATCTGGTCAAATGCTGAATCGTAAAATTGAATTGTTCCCCTGATAGTTTGACTCCTTTAGACAAAGGTAGGCCACCTATTAAATTGAGAAACTAAATTTAGATAAACACTACATAATATTTAGACAAATAAAAAAGTTAATTGTGTTGATCTTTAACCTGTAGCCCAAGGGAACATCTTCTGGCCAATCATTCCAACGCATTCTAATTGTACCTGGGCGTCCAATTCCCAACCTCTCCCAACACCACAACTGTAATAGGCACACACAACCTGATAGATGGGCTGTTCTCCTAGACCGGGTGGTTGCCTTATACAACTCCCTATATAAGAAAGCTAGAGTTGCAGCACCCCAAGATAGAGTGCCACAACGTTCAAAATCGGACACAAGAGGGAGATACCTAACATGAACTCTATCCCCTATACTATCTGGGATAAGGTAACTACCTAAGAAATATAAGAGATATGCCCTAGTATACCTTGTCCTCATTTCTACTTGTTGTTCTTCATCACCCGCTGTCAGATCCATATCCTTGAAGGTCTCACGCAACCAAATCAAGGAGATATGCCCCTTAGACATCCCATCAGGTGCATCTCCTAAGAAATTCTCACAAAGGTGAGTCCATGAAGAAAATTGCCCCTCATCTACACCTAAAGGATATGAAGCTATAACCGGTGGGCCATCAATCCTCAGGCCTAAAAGAACTGCAACATCCTAAAGAGTGACACTCATCTCAAAAGGGGGAAGCCTAAAAGTATTGCTAGAGTTGTCCCACCTGTTAACTAATGCGGTGATTAAACTAGGGTCAAGGTGGATACATGGTAGCCTATGAACAAGCCCAAAACCAGCTATGGAAATATTGTCTAAAACATCCTGGTCAGTGATAGGCCATTGTGCCAACATAATGTGGTGCTGGGAGAGTCGGTAGGTTTCTTGTCTAGGAGCCATATCTATGAAAAGTGAAAATATTTCATTAAATGAAAAGTGCAAAAATTACATTACGTGAAAAGTGCAAATAGTGTACAACATTTAAGATTGTCAAGATTCTTCATTAGATAAGATGAAATTACAACATGAACAACATGAATTACATGAACAAACAATATAAAAATACAACATGAACTACATGAAATTACTGCATTTGATTCAGTATCTCATCTAGAGGTTCATAAAATGGCCACACTTGATGTACCACTCGATGTATCTCTGGATGTGATACAACTAACTGGTTTTTTACTTGTTCGTTGATTGGCATTGCTTTCTGTTTTGTGTGATCCCAATACCAACCAGGTAGCTCAAGAAGTTCTTCATACATGTGAAACATTTGCTTTAAAAATTGCCAATGAAATTTTGCTTGTTCTTTTGTCACTATAAATCCTAACTTGTTGTGCAACAAATCTGGTACATCATTCCAGTCATCATCCAATAGAGTTTGATGAGCCATTTTTCCCTGTAGGCACTTCGTAGCTATTATTTGGATTAACTCTACGGACATGTGAAATGTCCATGTCCTTCGATGAGCCATCTATAGAAATTGAAATTGCAAACATTACATGACTTTAGTGAAATTGCAAACATTACATGACTTTAGTGAAATTGAAATTGCAAATATTACATGACTTGAGTAAATTGAAATTGCAAACATTACATTAGATAAGCCATCATATGACATTAGGACAAGTGCGTCTATTATGGCCCTTTCTGCCACACTTATGACAGTGATATGTATACTGATTTGGATCAACATCCATAGTTGAATGCCTTCTCTTTTTCTTTGGTCTTCCAGCTTGCCTTCGTTTCCTAGGGGGTAATAAGGGATAAATACCTCTACTTTCATCAAATTGAGGCCAATACCTCTGGTCGGGAATGCCACGAAATTCAGTTCTGTACGCATTTAGATAAGCCTCATTTGTATAATATGCACTCACGAGTGCATCAAGATCCCAATTGACAGATTCTGCAGCTACCCAAACATGAGAGCATGGAAAATGCCATTGTTGTGGAAAACCACAGCTGCATTCACTGCCACCATTTGGACGCACTATTACTTGAAATTTATATCCATCCATGTCACCAACAAGCCATTCATCAATGTTCACACGGATGTGTATTGTCAATTTTTTTGCATCCTCTCGAACATTATAAAGCTTATCATGAACCTTAAAGGGCCAATGAAATCCATCTTGTGCACGTTTATTTGCGAGATTACGCCTGCACAGCCACATGGTCACAGAGTGATAGTATGTGGCAACAATTAACGCTTGTATTGGAAAACATCTAACACCTTTTAAGACTCCATTACAGCCTCCAACATGATTGGTAGTCAATGACCCATACCTGCAACCTCTGTCATATGCGAGAGCCCAATGTACTGGATTTTGGCCCAATAAATACGACTTCGCTGCTGGTTCTATGGTTTCTATAACAGTCATATGACGATCAAATTCATGTGTATCAGTTGTGGATCCCACCTTCCACATAAGGTCCCTCAACTCCTTGGACTTGAACTGCTTATGGAAGTTCTCCCAAAGATGTCGAAGACAATAACGATGTTGAGCCCAATGAAATTTTGATTGAAGGGCTGGAAAAATCCCACTCATTCGATCAGAAATAATACACAAGTCTGTACGTCGTGGAATGATTGGAATACAAGTTTGTAGAGAACCAAAGAACCACTCCCAGGAGTCCTTATTTTCTTTCTCGACAACAGCAAAAGCAAGTGGAAATAGACCATTATCAGCATCTATGCCACATGCAAGGAGAAGTATGCCAGTATATTTTCCTGTTAAAAATGTGTCATCAACAGTAAGAACAGGCCTACAATAGGCCCAACCCCTCACAGCTGGACCAAATGCCCAAAACACCTGCTTGAATCTACGAGTGCCTTCAGTTTGAAGGGTATAATCATCAATAAGGTGGGCATATATAGTTCTTGGAATATATTGTGTCAGAGAAATTAGGAACGGCAACAAACTATGATATGATGATTCCCAGTATCCAAATATTTTACAAACAGCCTTCCTCCTCGCTAGATATGCCTTCTTGTAAGATATATTGAGCCTTAGTTCAGCATTCACCTTGTCACGAATTTCTCGTGTCGACATATCCAGTCGTGATACTAGGATTGGGATTATCATTCGAGAAATATATGATGTTGTGACTTGGTGATGATCATGATTCATAACAGTTAATTCACAATTGTGGCCTTCTTTACAACGTTTTATCTTCCACATGCCACCTGCTTTTTTGGACTGGCAAGCGGTCAATCTCCAAGGACATCGTTCATCATGGATACAAGCAAGTTTAAGATGACGATTATTTGAGCGTAATGTACGGTACTGGACATTCTTTTGTACCGACCATTTTTGGAGTGTCTCAACCAGTACAACTTTAGATGCAAATAAAGCACCCTCATATATAACAGCACTGGAAGGATTGTAATCGAGACGAAATTCATGACAAAAATCTTCCACCCAGTCATCATCTTGAAAAGCGTCATAGTTGGAATCAATGTGTTCATGTTGGGGCCATTGGTTGTCAAATATGGATGGAATATGACTCAATGCTGCAATAGAGTCAGGGAATGGATGTGTGTGCTCATCATCGGTTTCAGTCAATGACTCATCCTCAGGTGGTTCACTGTTATTACCACCTTTAATGTCACTATTGTTATCACCTTCATGATCACTATCATTATCACCTTCATGATCACAATCATTATCTCCCTCCTCAACCTCAACACCAATATTCTCAGTAGTTAGATTTTGAGAAAATTGAGGTGGTTGACTCCACTCAGCTGTTAAATTGCTAAGACTGAATTGAGGTGTAAGACTGAATTGAGGTGGTTGACTCCATTCAGTAGTTAAATGACTTTGAGAGAATTGAGGTGGTTGACTCCGAGAGAATTGAGATTGAAATTGATTCAATAGACTCATTAAATAAGGTTGTTGGTGGATAGATGTTTTTTTAAGAAACACATCAATATAGGCATCAGCTGAAAGTGATAACAAGGTTCTGTATGCATCATCATCATCAACTTGTATGAGCATATGATTTTCTCCAGGGAAAAGATAGGATATTTTGATAGAGAAGTGGTTGGGATTGATGTCAAGTGTTGTATAGATATATGATTTTAGTTCAGATAGGGTATTAATAAGTGAAATGTTTATGGGTCTAACAGATCGACTAGAATAAGACCCATCAGAGAGAAATTGTCCATCATATCGCATCTTCACAATTCGTGAATTTGAACTAGATGCCATGTTCCTATATTTTAGAATATTATATTAACATCAGAAACAAATTCATATTTTATGACATTATATCAACATGAATTAATATTTTAGAGCAGTGACATCAATTTGGAATTAAATTTATTGGACTACTTTTTCTATAACATTAACAGTGAACAACAATTAAGAACAACAATTTTGCTATTTTTTATGTAAAATTAACTAATTCTTAACAACAATTTTGCTAATTTTTTAGTAACACTGACATTTCAAAATAACAATTTTGCAATTTTTTAGTAACACTAACATTTCAAAATAAAACTTTTGCAATTTTTTAGTAACACTAACATTTCAAAATAACAATTTTGCTAATTTTTTAGTAACACTAACATTTCAAAATAACAATTTTGCTAATTTTTTAGTAACACTAACATTTCAAAATAACAATTTTGCAATTTCGAACAATAATTTTTCAGGTATTAAGTAGCCTTCAATTGTCATTTTCTACATCATTATTTCAGTAATGTGCAACTAAAGACTAACAATACATTTATTTCAGATGTAATATTTCGTACTAAAGTTAAGTTCATATTTTGAAAATTAAAAATTTGATAGAATAAATACCTGAAATGGAGAGTTATCTGTTGACAATCGAAGAATAGAAGAAGAGAAAGAAGAAGCTCCAAAAGTCTCCGAACAGTAGCAGATATCAGCTCCAAGATCGCCTGAAATAAGCTAAAACCACCCAAAGCAATAGAAATCCGAGAAGAATTTCTCCAGAGCAATGGGAATATAGAGTTAGATGAAGGAAATGAAGAATGGTGTGAGTTTGGGGGGCTGTTTTCGCCCAATATATATAGGGGAGCAATGCGTCCCGGTTGGGGACGCATTGCGCCCACGTGGCACCGCCGCGCGGCGGCCAACGGTAAAATAGCCGTTGCCTGGGAGCAATGCGTCCCCGTCCCGAACGCATTGCCTGCGTGGCAATTTCTAGCCGTTGGCCGCGTCGCGGGGCGCGACGCATTGGTCCCACAAAGAGCAATGCGTCCCGAAACGTGACGCATTGCCCTCGTGTGGGGCAATGCGTCCCCTTCCGGGACGCATTGCTCTCCCGCGAGCCAATGAGTCGCGGCTGGGGACGCATTGGTCCCACACGAGGGCAATGCGTCACCTGTCGGGACACATTGCTCTCCTGTGGGACCAATGCGTCCCCCGCCGGGACGCATTGGCTCGCGGGAGAGCAATGCGTCCCGGCAGGGGACGCATTGCTCCAGAAATGTGCCATTTTGGGCAATAAGTTCAAGAACGTGCCATTTAGGTAATTAAAATTGACAAATGTGCCATTTAGGTATTTTTGCCTAAAATTATTGTGCAACTCCGACGTTCTCGTAATATGCAGAATAAGCATCACGTCGAGATCATGAATAAGGCATGGAGACATACATGCTTGCATGACCACGATGGCCACGACCATCACACTATGTAATTATGTTGCAAGCCACGAGAGGAAAAGAATACTGGAGTGGACTTTTCTAATTAGAATCTTGTACATGGATCGTTCAAGTAACTGTTAAGTATTGTGGCTTGATTTCATCACGCACATACAATCTAATCATATAATTGTAATTGAAGGACGATGCCAACCGGACTTCTTACAGTCGTACAAGTAATTTATAATTTAATCAAGCTCTTGTCATTCAGGGATGTGAGCTGGAAGGATCAAGCGGCATTCAACTGCAATGCCGTGCTATTGTCTACAGGAGTAGGTCGTTCTGTTAACTTGAATTAAGGTGGCAACACAAACACACATCATGAGTATACATTCTGTGAATACTCTTGTTCCGTAATATACTACACAATG
>OY856412.1:562164293-562384293 GCA_963693085.1 Alisma plantago-aquatica
ACCTTAATCCCAAGATTTCGGAGCCAAAACTGACAATCTGCAGCCCCACCAGCAATTGTGCCCAGTAGGTACCGGTTTACCTCAACAATCTTTTTGGCAGACTGAGAAGCTGTAAAGAAAATAGTTAGTTTGATATTACAGCTTTCACTAGGAAAATGAGATTTAAGAAATTCATTAGAAACCTAAGAAGTTGGATCATATAGAACAAACTAGTGAATGCCATCATAAATTTGTAACATGCTCAAAGTTATCTATTTCCTTAGTTTACCTTTCTGATTGTTTTACTAGGAATGACTAAGATATGACAAAGGACCAAACCTGTAGTATATTTTTCTTTAAACGAGGACTAGTATGTTACATTCGACCAACTACATTAGCCTCTTAGGCATGTTTTACCTATTGTACCACCTATTGCAACAAGTATAACTATCACTAGTGCTAAAATTATAAGGTAAATTGCATGGGCGTACTTGTGAATAGAATTAGAACAGTGTATCCTGCCGGAGGATTTGACCATGGCCTTATCATCTATGTTCATACCAAGATGAAAGTGTGCCATCACCAAACTTAAAAAGTTCACATATAATTGGGGCTGCTCTAATCTACATTTTTGTATAGGCTAAGATACTCGATTGCATTTCTGATTATTCTTATCATCAGTAGGTTTAAAAATATTTTCCATAAGTATGTTTCTCTGTCCTGTCTTTCTCAAGCTCAAACGAGATCCAGACTTCATCCACAAGTAACTAATATTATAGAATCTGGATTGAAAAAATGTCATTGGGTGAGCATGGATTCTAGGTTTGGTGACAATATAAAATGCATAACCTAGGAACTACTGGCACTTTCTTTAGGTACCACGTCTCTAGGCATCACGTTCCATATGTATAACACACTTATGAAAGATTGCAAACACACCTAGCCATAGCCACCACTTTTCCAGTTATGTGAAGGGTGCATTAAAATTGGGAAAAGATGTTCTTTTTGTACACCCTTTGACCAGACGGTGTTGTTTATAATGCTGTCAAAAACACATTATTATAGAGGACCGCCATGTGATAGCTAGTACTAAAATAGCGGAGTGTTCAACCAAGGATCAAAGGTCACCCTGCAATAACTTCTAGAGATAATATTCACTGTTTTGGTCATTAAATTACAGATAGTTTCTCTTGATGATTTTTGGCCATCTATGTGCGTTCATACACCTAAAATACAACATGAATCTAGATGACAACATTTGCAAGTCCTAGTTCTTTTAGAAACAGCCATAAAGAACGTATATCTTTACTACTTATTCCTATACAATTTCAGCCATATTAGTATGCACATTTTCGCTCTGTCAGTTGCATTCATGTCATATGATTCGAAATTTTCATGTCCTTAATCAATGTCTATGTCCTGCCCATGTCTAAAACTGTGCCCATGTTTCTTAGGCTAGATTCAGAGGAAGTGAGATATGCTTAGCCTAGTGCTAGAAAGAACTCCCTAGGATTGCGGTCATGTTTCCAATGAGTTAAATTGTAGGTTTTGTTTTATATGGTAATAAACTGATATCTGAATAAAAAGCTAAGTGTATGGCTTTCGAGCCAAGACTACCCAAGACTCAAAAGTAGGATCCACTCAGGTTCATAAGAATAGCATTACAAGCTGAAAATAAGTGATAGGGTTCCCCCAAGAGATGATCTCCTGAAGAAGTAGTGAAACTCTGAACTTGGGAAATCAATCGCCAAAGATGCTTCAGTCAATTCAGCCACAAGGAAGGAAACTTAACATTACAAACAACAACAATGTGGCGCAACCAAGATTCACACAGCTACCACACATGCAAGCACCACATGAAACACAAAAATAAGCATGTTCAGGTCTCTACCAATCCACCCGACAAAATAGGTGGTCCATCTAAGACTTCTCGTCCATCACTTGATCGGTTGATTCCTAAGCTCAAGATAAGAAGTCGACGTCACCCGTTGGTGCTTCCCTCATCCTCAAATGGTTCCCTCTCCCATGCTAAAGCACTTGCAAGAAAGCTTGCATTTTGAAGAAAAAAAGCTTGTCCCTCAAGATGCCTAGCCCAACTTGCTGGCAGACATACCAATAAGGCATTTCCGATGCTTGGAAGTTGATTACAATCTGTGTATAATAGTATGCCCAATATATGATTTTTCTTAGTTCTATAATACGATGTAAACCCAGATATCCTATTTCTACAGATATTCCATTTTCTCTAAAGTAGATCAAACGGATCAATAAATTTAGCTTGGGAAAAACATTCAATTTTGATGCATGTGGTGGGATGCGTCGTTCCATTAGTAATCATTGGGCATACCTGTTATATGATGAGTATATTGACCAAAAGATAAATCTAATGGTGTAAAACTTTGAGTCCCTTGCTCTTCACTTCATTTCTCGTTCCAAATTACCCAGGAAAGTATGTGATCCACCTTCCAAGCCATTTAGCATATTTAGAATACATGCTATAAGAAAATTACAACATTTAAAGTGCATTGACCTAAATAAGAAAAAGTCAGGTAAAAATAGGTGCCACACTGATATGGCATTTCCTCTTTCGCTTGAAATTCCATCCTCTTGTCACATCATTTATCCTTATTTACTTATGCATGTCACGTCATTCCCTTTATGTCGAGGAGCTGCAAAGTACACACCATGATATATAGGACAATATTTATAGATATGAATCTCATTGAAGTTCATAAAGCAACAAGTCCACTCAACTTCCGCATCAAATAATAGTCTAAGATTCAAACCTAGCAGATAGTCTAATTATCTAGGACGGACATGATCTATATAACGACTATTCTATTATTGTGCTTTCTTGGACATTGAGTTTAAGGTGCAGCGAAGTTCCTCGGTCAGGTCTTTGGATGATCACACAAGAAATGGATACGGAGGGATGGAGTTAGCAGATAAGAATCTCCTAAACTCTAAGCAGTCATCATTGTTACGAGAATTAATATAGAAAAGCACAACAGATGTTGCTTATAACTGTAAGGCATCGCTATTAGAACTGTCTACAACTTACAGAAATTTATTTTTGCATTCACAGGAAATACATTTTTTGGTCGAAAATAACAAGGAAACACTTGTTAAGATATATCTAGATGAGAAGCATATCACTGAATAATACCAACATGAGAACCCATGCTGCTACGGGAATCAGCTGCAACAATTATGCCATGTCTGAAGATGAAAGCCAGGGTGGTTGTCCCTTTCATGGGTTTCACCATTTCTAATGCCGATTTCTGGAAGCCATCAAACTGCAAAGCGGAAGTCATTTTAGCTGCAAAATCAGAAGTTTTAACGAAGTAATATAACTTTGCTTCATCTTTAAGTAACTTCATATGTAAAGTGTGGCAGTGACAGTTTTTAGAAAAATAAATGGATGGTAGTTCCTAGTTTAGTATGTCATACCACATGTCATACACGTGTTGCAAGGATTGTGTAAGATTCAAACCACTCAATCCTCTGCTACATTTCAAACGAAATCCACAGTTTACTAGATTGTAAGATGTGGTATTAAAAATATATTTGATTTCTTATTGTAGTCCAACCATATCCAATCACTTGAAGAACTTCAATACATTTGGCAGACTTTTGCGCAACCACTAACTTTAGTGTACGAGATTGATGTTCTACCCAAAAAAAAGAATACATGATTAATTAAGCTGTTTCCCAAAGGTTACTAAGGTTTTGATGGTGAGTGATGTCTGTCATCTATCTCTTTGTTGAATTATGCTTGAAATGTTAAATTCTCTTGTCGTAGTGTTGACAGCAGAGTGAAAACAGAGAAATCTCATGGTCTTTGCAAAACTAGATAGATAACAAGAAAAATCATGAGCTTTTGACTATACTCACATCGCTTGTTGCAGGAAGTTCAAAAGCAGGAGCAGCAAATAAATCAGTCACATTATCACGACTACTCCCAGTGATGATCGGATAGCAGGGTTCCAGACAGCTCATCTCAAGCTGCCCAGGTCCAACTGCCATGTCTTCACCGGAAAATTTCAGCTGATGAACTCCAGAAAGCCGTATGATGCAAAGCAGCTGAAAGCAGGATGTTCACTAAGGTGTGGTAGCGGCTAGGAAGTATGATCGCACTGAAACTTCTAGTAAAATATAGTGCAAAAGAAAAAGGAAGAGGTTTTAGTTGTGATACCTGTGAATATCGTATATCAGGTTGCTGCAGCTGCATGCTGCCATATGGGTATATAAAGTTGAGACCCGCAGCTGCTTGGGAAGTAAGAAAGACGATTACAGAGTAGATAAAAGGAGTCGTATCTTGAACTGATGTAACAGCCTAGTCTTCCGTTCTAGTTGACGGGCCTCCAGCGCCGAAAGTCTTGGGAGAACTGTTATTATATTAGCCGAATAAAAATTACAATAACAACGACCTCCATTGAAGTTTGAACACCACCTAAACCCACTTTAATATTCTCCCACCTCTGGAATGTTAGAATTAAGTAGGATATAGTTCTAAGAACACCTCCTAAATTGTTATAACTCCTTATAATACCACCGTAATTTTGGTTTTTCATGACACGCCCATAGACCATACAGAAGTTTCCAGAAAACCCCAATTATTTGTTCGTAGAGTTGTGATTTAATTCCAAGAAAGCACCTATATTGGATTCATCAATTTGTTACGCTAGAAAGGCAATAAGGAATCGTAGGAAACTGAAAGGTGTGCTGAAAAACAATATAAGTACCTTGAATTGATCTTGGGCCCGTTTGGTTGGGCTGTAAATCAAGCCATGCGGTTGCAAGTACACGTGAGATCCAATTTCAAACATTTGGTTGCATGTGGTTCCAACCCATGGTGTGGGAACAAACTACTAATTAATTTTTAGCCCCATGCAAAACAGGGAAAATGGACTGCACCCTTTTTGGGCGCGGTTCCATTTCACAAATCTCGTACGTCACCTTGGCACGTCGTTAATCAAATAAAATGTCAGCTGTAGACGTCATTATCCTTGATAAACCACGTGGTACCAAACGTTTCAGTGGCGGAGCCAGAAATATAAAGTGGGTGTGGCACAATCTTAGCTGAATCTTTATTGGTAAATTGATAATTTATGTATCATCAACTCAATTACAAAAGAAAGCATCGTACAATCAAAATTGAAGAAGTACAAATGAATATTCACAACAAAATTTACATGTGGCGCTGCTGCAAATGAAAAAATAAAATATAAGTATTATATAATACTTTCACTTACACAAAAATGATATTGTCATAAGATAAGCAACATTCAACAAAGATCATATTTGGAGCATGTTAAAAAGATATGGACGGGAGATATAGAAGCAGCATAAACCTTTTGACGCTAGAAAAGACAAAGACATATTATCTATGTATATATCAAAGATATAGTTTTATAGCTTCTAGTAGACGCGTGGACAAGATTTGATACCATAGTTGCATACAAGATAATAAATGAATTGATCTGATTTGAGTTTCCGATGCAATGAATGTCTTTCATATGACTGTACCTGATTATCGGATGTAACTATTTCAAATTTACTCACAATTGTTCAGTATGCATCTTCAGTTGTTCGTTTTGTTACCCAGAATAAAGTCACCATGGAAACCAGTACTTAGTATTCTGAAAACAGTTAATCAAGAGAACCAGACTTGTAGTGAATAAGGTGTGGAACATAGGAGGGCAAAGTACTGTACTTGACCGCAGGCTGTCTCCACCTGGTCTATATGTGGCTCCGTCACTGAAACATTTACAAATGAACTTGACTAGTTCAGTTTACTTAGAACCAAATGAAATCAATTGAGCTCTAACTCATCGTCTTTGTTTTCCTGACTTACAAGTCCTAGTGTTGGTTGGTTCCACTTCCAACCAAACTAGCCCAGGGTCCGTTTGGTTGGAGGTAGATTCAACACATACCAGTAGATGGAAAACAGAAAAATCAACTAACATCACTCGTTTGGTTTTGACGTGTTCCAACCCGATTGAGTTAATTTGTTTCCGTTTGGTAGGACGCTAATCAGTTGTGCGGTGTTTTGTTACTAGTATAGAGGGACAGCTGTACCTACCCAAAAGGAGAAAAAGCAATATGATCGTGTAGCTGCATGAACTGGCATGGCTGAGAGTTGGAACCGTGCCCAAAACCAGCGCGGTTTCATTTCTCTAGCCTCCTGTGTAACTGAGAGCCGACTGAGAATTCGTTTTCCAGCTGAGAATTGCAGCAACACTCAACCAAACGAATTGAATTGAAAGAACAGCGTAGTTGGTTTGGTGTGTTTTGAATTTCGGTCCAACCAAATTAGGCCTAAACTAAATAGCAACCGTCAATTTATCAGCAGGTGATGTGTTACCAGATTGAGTAAGAAACACTCGGTACATATATATGCTCAAAATGTGATGATGCAATCCCTGTTTGTATTTGTTAACAAATCGATGCATGGTAGATGCAGAGTCGATTCAGATAAAGTTGTTTCCATTTCAGAAACATCCGAATTCAACAACTATGCATATACTATCAGGAAAAACGTTATTTTCTTTTATTTTATATGTTTTTTTTTAAATGACTAGGTGTAACGTATATGTGTTATTTCATACAAAAATAAGTTTCCAAATTTGGATCGCTACGCATGGGATGGGATGGCATTCCGACATGCTCTTCTAATTTGGATGAGACTTCCAACAATTGGGATTGGATCCGTTTACACCAACTACACCGGAAAAGCAAAACGTCAATCACCAGCCAACCGTTACTAGTTACCACCTTCCTATAATTAAGCATAACCGCTAACCTCTAGATCTGCCAGTGTACCCAAAAACGCCTTGTCCGTTTCACATCACCTTCCATTCCTGTATCCCGCCGGCTATGCAATTTTACCTCGTCTCCACCCACTCTGCGATTTGGTCTCGTTTCCGACGCTGTGATTTGCTCTATAGCGGGCGATGGAAGCATACATGAAAGCTGAAGAAGAAGACTGGCACAAGAAGCATCCCGTTAGCCACGCCAAGGAGGACGGACCTTGCATGGTAAGTAAGCAATAAGCAATTTCATGACCAAATTTCCGTCTAAACTCATTTGTTGATGTTGGAAGGCTTGCATGCGTTGAATAATACGTTTTCAGGAATCCGATCGGCCGCCGACCAAGCAGCAGCCGCCCCAGCAGCAACATCAGGAGCAGACCCATCGCTCGCCATCAAGGATCCTCCACAACTGCGCCTCCTCGTTGCTAAGCACGGCCCGTAAGACCTACTCGCGCCTGGAGCAGGCCGGAGCGCCAGCCGGCCCTCTCGCGAGGAGGCTCAGTGCCGCTGTAACCCCGTATCTACACCCCGCGGTGCACCGTTGCCTTGCGACGCTCGCCCGCGCCGACGACGGGATCTACAAGGCGATGCTCGCGGCGTCCCCATCCGCCGCCGCAAAGCTCGAGAGGCTCGATTTCCAGGTGGCGGGCCTCTGTACTGTTCTCCCGGACAAGTTCGACGACGCCGTGGGTCGCGTATCCGAAAAGGTGCAACGGGTGCCGTTGGTCGGGAGCATGATGCGCGCTTGCGGCTGCCTCATGTCCGTGCTCACGGATTGGCCGTCGTCGGACGAGCGCGTGATCGGGGTTGACGTCTCGCGCGGCGGCGATGAGAGGACCGAGGCAGGAAGGCCTAGATGGGACGAGATGATCGACGGAATGCGTGAGAAGGACTTTCGGGTGGAAGGCGAGGAGGATGGGAAAGGGATGAAGGGAGGTGGGGGAGAAGTAGAGGATGCCGACGATGACGCTGTTTCTATCGGCCAGGAGAGCATGGTTACGGCCGACGGCGGGGAAGGGTTGTGCCCGTGGGATGAACCGGGAACGATTCTGGAGCTGCTCGACGAGGGCTGGCACTCTGCTCCGCCGCGGAGGAAATCATCGTTGGTTTTGTAACAGACTCTGGTATTTTTTTCGGTAACTTTGAAATTTTTTGATAGCGTGAGGGCGTCATGGTAGCGCGCCCACTTATGTTATGAGTGTATATCAGGTGTTTGTTGTGTGGCGTTCATCAAAGTAGAGATTGCATTCAAAATTGTGTTTAATCTTCCGTCATGCAGCATGCTAGCTAAACATGCTTAACACAACCATGACTTATCTAGCATTCACTCTGCATGGACCGGCAAAGTGATTGGGTAGCGACTCATAATCCGCGGTAGTCTTTCCATGAACGCTAATCAATTATTGTGATGCCAAAACACAATGTTTTTGACTTTTCCTTGCAATCAGTAATTATCTTTTGTAAAACCTTTCGTATTGTAAGAGGTAGATAAGTAAATGTTCATGTCAAAATATAGGTTGTCCCGTTGTGAGAGCCTCATTGCAACACATAAGGCGGGCTTCTTTCGACTTAGTGTATTAGAAACAACATGCGCTTTACCAGGTAGGTTAGAAATGGTAATTAAAGTCATAGTCCTTCAAGAATACTACCCATCTTCGTTGTTGAAGGTTAACTCTTTTTGTGTTGACATGTATTTTAGACTGTTGTGGTAAGAAAATACTCCAATTTGAGAGCAAGTACTATAGCTACAAGTTCAAGATCATGGGTCAGACAATTTTCTTCATTTGGTTTCAGTTGTCGAGATGCACATACAATGACTTTGCCCTCTTGCAAAAGAACTCATCTCAATCCTTCTCATAAAGCATCACTAAATATGATGTACTTTTTTCCCTCAATTGGAAGTGTCAAGATAGGTGTGGTAGTTAATTTCTTTTTCAGCTCTTGGAAATTCTTCTCACATTGTTCTATCCAGGTGAACTTTGTATTCTTCCTTCTTAACTTTGTCAAAGGTGGGGATATTTTTTAGAAGTCCTCAATGAAGTGTCGGTAATATCTAGCTAGACCTAGAAAACTTCGTATCTCAAAAGCATTCTTTGGGGCTTGCCATTTCAACACTACTTCAACTTTTACAAGATCTACAACTGTATGACCAACAAATATGACATGGCCAAGGAACATCACTCCAGTGACCCAAAACTCACATTTTGAAAACTTGACATACAACTAATGTTCCTTTAAGGTATTCAACACAATCTTTAGATGCTCCTTGTGTTGTTCTGAAAAGATGAGGACATCATTGATGAAAATGACTACGAATGAGTCAACCTAAGGTTTGAAGACTTGATTCATAAGGTCCATGAATGCAGTTGGAGCATTGGTCAATCCAAACAGCATGGCCAAAAACTCATAGTGTCCATATCTTGTGCAAAAAGTAACTTTATGTATACAAGCTTCCCAAACTTTCATTTGGTGATAACCATTTCGTAAGTCACTCGTTGAAAAGTGTATTGCAGACTTGAGTTGAATGAAGAGGTCGTCAATCCTTGGAAAAGGGTATCAATTCTTAACAGTCACTTGGTTTAGCATGTGACACATTTACCCATCCTTCCTTTTTACAAACAACACTAGTGCTCCCCATGGTGACACACTTGGCCTAAAGCTCATGGCGAGCAACTGTTGAAGTTGTTTCTTCAATTCAGCTACTTTTGCGAGTGCCATTCGATAAGGTGCTTTAGAGATAGGGGGGTCCTTACAAGAGGTGTAGTTCATAGTAGAATTTTGATGTTAAATCATACTTCTCTAACAAAATCTCATTAGCCATGATATGTGATATGAAATCAACCACATAGATACTTGTTAGAGAATAGTGTATCAGACAAGCCCTCCTTGAGAATGGTGTGTGGAAATCATGAATGGTGGTCACAATCATCTCTCATAGTGATGGTGGTGATTGTAGTTCATAGACCTAAAATCAGTACACTCATCACATGTCGTTCGATGTACTTTGACATCATCCACTGTGACCTTGAATAAGGGTTACCACAAAGGTGATACTCGAGTGCATTGTGACACATGGGGATGAGTGTGAGTGATGTAGATGGGATTTATCCCTCCTACAGGAGTTTGATATCCTGACCACTTGCAAGATTGAGAAATGTACGGCCATGCACATGTGATTCTATATATGATATAGCTTACATATATCTCAGACAATCTGCTCTAGTTCAAGGAACATGGATTGAACGTTGAACAAGATGATGATTCCATGCCTCAAGTTTAATCTAGATATCAGTGAAAGGAACTATACAATCTTTATAACACCAATAACAAATTGTAGGTTGAATTTGTTCTCCAACTTTTTGATTACTTGTGTAGCATTGATGTCTTTATAGATACCACTCATTTTTTGTGATGTCATAAATTAGTTATGGACATTCACTACCAACGTAACTTGGAACCAATACAGTCACACACATAGGATACAATTAGAATAAGAGTTTATTCATGAATTTAGTTTAAACTTGATTACTAAAGTGTTACGTATTCAATTTAAACAACAATAACTAAAAGTTGACTGACTGGACTTCGAACCGACAGGTTCAAGTGTTGAACCGATCAATTCAAGTGTCAAGTCAATTGAACCAACATTGTCAATCAGAACCATGAGATGACCGGTTCAGCAAGTGAACTGATTGACTCAGGTCTATGAACTGATAGTTTAGGTTGTCAATCGACCGATTGGTTGATCAATTCGATTGGATCAAGAATTGATTTTGACATCATGTTGTGCATTTATTGAATAATAATTTTCAATACAATTGTGATTGGGAAACATTATGAAATGACCGGTTCAAGGTTTGAACCGATCAGTTCAACACTGAACTGACTTTATAAGTTCTAGAAAATTCATGAAATTTTATCTCTTCAACTCTTTCTCAGACTAAAAACCCCGACCCTCCTATATATAGAGGGGTACCGGGGGCCTTCCAGAGACACAACAATAAGCTCTAACAATTGTTGTCTTCTCACAATTGTGGTAATGTGAGAACCCGAGCAAGTTCTACCTGTCAAATGGAGGAACAATAAGGGAGAGACAATTGTGGGAGAGTAAGTTGACACTAGCATATCAACTAGGAGAAACAACTGGCCATGAGTTGTCAATGGTTTTGTGTGGACTACTACAGAGGTTAGGAGGTTGTTGCACCCTGGTAGGAGGACACAGACAACCGTTGTACATGGTGATCAACCAAAAAGACACTACTAAAACTGTCTAGGTGCAAATTGAAGACAATCACACACTACTGCAAGGGATTGTCATTGGACTTGCTCCAAGACCATGTATAAACATTGTAACCCTCTTTCCCATTACATAGTTGTTGACACAATCTACTATTTAAGGGGAATATGGAAAGTTACATTTTTTTTCACTGCCTTATCTGATGTCATATTTCCCAACAGTGGTATCAAAGCCACACCAATTTAATATGCTTTAGAATTTAACTATATATAATCTTAATTTTGTTCTATCACTTATTTAATGCATACTATGTGAATAATTTAAAATGATTAATGTGCATATATGATTAAATACCATATATGTCACCAATTAGTGTATATATATATATATATATATATAGACTCACACACACACAATTTACTTGTGTTGCCCTAAATTCGGTTTTGGTGGTGGGTGTTTAACATGGTTATGGCCAATAACCCCTATATCTTTGTGTGTGGTTGGATTGTTTGTTATTCCTATTTTATCTTTGTTTCCATACCTAGCCTCTATCTTCTCTTCTATATGTAAATGTATTAATTCTTTTCCTCCTATGCTCCCCTCGAATGTCACTTGAGGTTTTCTTATTATCATGTAATATGTTAAATAGGTTTATGATAGTTTTAATTATTATTATGGCAAAGAACACGTTCAGTACTAGTCAAATAGTCCTTTTCAGAAGATGAGTCGGACGACAGGAGGATCCCAACTGATCGGCCGGTGGCCCAACTGATCGACTAGAGATGTTTGGATGTCGTTTAGACTAGAGACCAAACGATCGATCTAACAGACCAACCGACTGACTAGGAGGTGAGCCGATTGGTTCAAGTGTTGGACCAATCAACCCAGATTGGTTCCAACACCAGATCTTCATAAACAACAGGTTGCTACATGTGATGTAGACCTTAGGTAGTATCCATTCCTTGTGGCTCTAAGGAATTATAATAGTATGGTTATAACCATCGCTTGTGTTTATAATTGCATGTTTTAGTTTGTGAGATATAACATGTATATGATATATACTATATGATTGTGGTGATCAAATATGTATCTGTATATATAAGTATAGAACCCCTCAATTAATATATAAATATGAAATATCTCAATCAAACATATTAATTCTTAGATGCTTTCCATAAGAAACACATATGAAAATCTTGATCAACTATGCATAGGCACACCAAGTGTAGTGTGTTGTCTACCTCATAGAAGTGTGATGGTAGTCGCGGCGTCCTGCCAAGCAGGGTGCACTACTATCGTGTTAACTTTTGGGTCAGATTTAACTAGGTTATCTTAATTAGATGATGTACCTAGAAGTATGCAGAGGACTATGGAAAAGAGTTGCACATACCATCATTCCAAGAATTGTATAAAATGCAATTGACAAAATTTTCCTACCTTAACAATTGATTATGGATGTTGGCGTTAGCTGGGTAATAAATAATTATTTTGGGTCTTGGGTAACTAGAAGGTTGTACACTACAATCTTCTGAATTACTATGTGAGGGCTATCAATTTGAACAAAATAGTGGGAGTGATAATTAATTAAAGGTCTAATTAAACATCATCAAATTTTATTTTAATCAAATAAAATCAAATGTGTTTTGACAAATTGTAAATTTTTCTTGTAGAATCAAATGACAACCAATAATACTTTTTCCTTGAGAGCAGTCCTTGAAAAGGACAAGTTGAATATGAATAATTTTCATGACTGGTTCAAGACATTGAAAATTGTTCTCACATAGGATCGAAATCTCTATGTCATGGAGACACCAAAGGCAGATGAATCTTCTCCCACTGTGCCTAAGGCTGACAAGGATGCTTATAAGAAGTACTATGAGGATGTTGTAGATGTCAAATGCTTGATGTTGTGCTCCGTGAACTATGAGTTGAAAAGATAGTATGAGAATATGGATGTGATTGAGATGATAACACATCTTAAGAACATGTACCAACATCCGGCAAGATAAGAGAGATATGATGTCTCCACGGAATTATTCAAGTGCAACATGGAAGAAGGAGATCCAGTAGCTCCCCATGTGCTCAAGCTTATTAGGTATGTGGAGAACCTTGCAAGATTGAGATTTCCTTTGGGTCAAGAGTTGGTCACTGATGTGATTATGTAGTCACTTATAGAGTCATACAGTTAGTTTCTCATGATATACAACATGACTGATTTTGACAAGTCATTGTTTGAATTACTTATCATGTTGAGAATAGTTGAAGAACACATGAAGAAAGATAAGCCCAAGTATGTGATGATTATCATCAGAAAAGGGAATTCTAAGGGAAAAGGCAAAGCTAAGAAGAATTCTAAAGCTAGCCAGAATCCCAAGTCTTATTTACTCAAAGAAAAGGGAGGTTTGAATAAGGGAGGCAATTGCCACCACTGTCACCAGCCTCGACATTGGAAGAGGAATCTCCCTCTATACCTAAAGGAACTGAGGAAGAAGAAGAACATGATAGAGATATCCACTTCAGGTATATACATCATTTAGATAAATTTATGTACTTCTTCATCTTGGGTACTAGATACCAGATGTGGATCTCACATATGCTCAAATATGCAGGATCTAAAAAGAACCCCTTATGAAAGGGTGAGGTTGAACTTCATGTTGCAAATGGAGGAAGAGTTGCTTACACTACAATTTAAACATATAATTTATCTTTACCCATGAGGCTTGTAATAGAGTTAAAGAATTGCTATTTTGTACCTTCCATCAATAGAAACATAATTTCTTCATCTTGTATGGACAAGGTTAGATATGAATTTTATAATAATGGTCAATGTTCTATTTAAAAAGATGAGATCTTTTATGGTAGTGCCCCAATGTATTATGGTATTTATTTGTTGGATCTACATATAGATGTTTATAATGTAAATATTAAAATATTAAAACTCAATAACTCAAACAATACATATCTTTGGCATTTTCATCTAGGGAACATCAATGAGAATCGCATATCTAGACTCCATAAAAATGATTATCAAGACTCTTTTTCATTTCAAATCAATAGAGACAGGTGAGTCTTGTTTGTTGGGTAAGGTGACAAAGACTCCCTTCATTGGAAACACTGAGAGGGTTGATGATCTATTAGGACCCAAACATACTGATGTATGTGGCCCTTTTAGAATAAATGCTAGAGGTGGTTATCAGTACTTCATTACCTTTACTGATGACTTCAATGTGTATGGCTATGTTTACTTGATGAAACATAAGTTAGAAACTCTTAAAAGTTCAAGGATTTCATGAATGAAGTACGGAACCAACATGGTAAAAGTATTAAGCACTTTGTTTTGATCGAGGTGGAATACTTAAGCAAAGATTTTGAGGACCTTCTGCAAGACTATAGTACTGTATCACAATGAACTCTGCCTGGAACACCACAACACAATGGTGTGTTCGAAAGAAGCAATCACACATTAGTAGATATGGTATGATAAATGATGAGTTTTGTCAATCTTCCAACTTTCTTCTGGGTTATGCTCTAGAAATCACCACATTTACACTAAATTGTGTGCCGTCTAAATCGGTTCAAAAGATACCATATGAGATATGGTATGGGAAGTGTCTCAATTGTATTTCATGAAGATTTGGGGTTGTGAAGTTTATGTGAGAAAGTAGTTTCCCAAAAAGCTTGGACCCAAATTGGATAAGTGTTATTTTGTTGGATATCATAGGGAAACCAAAGGATATTACTTTTATACTCCATCTGGCAATAAAGTGGTTGTTTCCAGGGATATTGTATTCCTTGACAAGGAGTTCATTTCCAAAGGAATTAGTGGGAGGAAAGTAGCACTTGAAGAAGTTTGAGGCCAACAAGAAAGCATCGAACCAATAGAGGTACAAGAGGAACATAGAGAGTCATAGACCATTGTGGAATATTAAATTCCTCTTGTGGCACAGGAATCTCACAGATCTAGTGTAACACACCTTGAGCCAGATAGATTTGGTTATCTATTGACTCAAGAAAGTGATGAGCTGGTCATTGGTCTTAAGTCAACTACCTACCTAGAAGTTGTTAAGGGACCAAAGTCTGAGAAATGGCTTGAGGCCATGAAATCTAAGATGGAATCCATGTATACCAACAAGGCATGGACCTTGTTGGATCCACCTAAATGGGTAAAACCCACAACATGCAAATGGGTCTTCGAGAAGAAGACTGACATGGATGGTAATGTACAAACTTACAAAGGTCGATTGGTTGCAAAGGGTTTCACACAAGTTCAAGGTGTCGATTATGATGAAACATTTTCTTCCATTTTCATAGTTAAGTCCACAAGGATCATGCTTTCCATTGTAGCTTATCATGACTATGAGATTTGGCAGATGGATATTTCACATGCATTCCTTAATGAAAATCTTCTTGAGGATGTGTAAATGACACAACTTGAGGGTTTTATAAATCCAAAGGATGTAAATAAAGTATGTAAGATACAAAGGTCAATCTATGGATTGAAGCAAAAATCTTGAAGTTGTAATCTTTGATTTGACAAAATAGTCAAAAAGCTTGGCTTTAGTCAAAATGAAGATGAATAGTGTGTTTACAAGAAGGTTAGTAGGAGATTGATTTTATTCCTCATATTGTATGTTGATTGTATGTTATTGATGGGGAATGACATTCCAACTTTATAGATGGTAAAGAATTGGATAGGAAATACATTCTCTATGAAGGACTTAGGCAAAGCATCCTACATCTTAGGAATTAAGATCTATAGAGATAGATCTAGAGGGCTTCTTGGACTAAGTCAGAGCACGTATATTGACAAAGTGTTGAAGAGGTTTGGAATGGAGAACTCAAAGAGAGAAAACATTCCCAAGTATCATGAAGTTACTATCTCTATATCTCAATGACCCAATTCTTGTAAAGAAAGGGAGCAAATGAATAAGATTTCATATGTATCTGCAAGTGGATCTATCATGTACGCATTTCTATGTACTTGCCCAGATGTCTCGTACGTCTTGAGCATGATGAGAAGATATCAGTTAGATCCCAGGGAAGCTCATTGGATTTTCATGAAGAACATCCTTAAATACTTGAGAAGAACTAAGGATCAGTTACTTGTCTATTGTGGAGAGGAAGAGTTGGGAATAAAAGTTACATTGATGCAAGCTTTCAAACTAACAAATATGACTATAGATCATAGTCTAGATTTGTGTTTTGCCTAAACAACAAAGTTGTAAGAAGGATGAGTTCCAAGCAAGAGACTTTTATGGATTCTAAAATAGAGGCCAAGTATATTGTTGCATCCAACGCATCAAAGGAGTCTGTTTGGATCAAGAAGTTCATTTTAGAACTTGGGGTGGTTCCAAGCATCAACGATGCAATTGAGCTATATTTTGATAATTGTGGAGCTATTGCATAAGTTAAGGAATGAATATTGCATCAACATTTGAAGCATATAAAAAGGAGGTTCCATATCATATGAGATATCATACATTGAGGAGTTGTGAAGATTTGCATAGTACCAACTGAGAGCAATGTGGTTGACCCCTTGACAAATTCACTTTCACAGTTGAAGCGTGAAAGTCATGTTAAATGACTCGAGATTAAGTTAATGGGTGATTGGATCTAAGTGCAAGTCAGAGTCTGTTGGTATGTATGCCTAGAGAGCCAATTATATGATGATTTTAGTGACATATCTGGTAAATGACTAGATTAATAATAAAGGCAATCTTCCAATTTATTTTGTTTTGTTCAGTTATGAGATAATGATGTAAAATAATAAATGTCTAAAGAATGATATTACTCAGTGATGTATGTCTTCAGGTTGATGACTTAAACAATGAGATCATATGAATGTAAGTGAATATAAACTCTTGTTATGTCCCTAGTCAGTTGTTATTGTGGAAGGCTAATAGACACAAATAACACATAATACTAGAGTGTGTTGGTTGATGACATAATCTCATTAGTTATGATATGTGATATCAAACCAAACAGATAAATACTTGTTAGAGAATAGTGTATTAGACAGACCCACCTTGAGAGTGATGCATGGATCATGAATGGTAGTTAGAATCATCTCTCATAGTGATGGTGGTGATTATGGATCTTAGGTCTAAAATCACTACACTCATCACATGTCATTCAATATACTTTGACATCATCCATCATGACCTTGAATAAGGGTTGCCATAAAGGTGGTGCTCGGGTGCATTGTGATACATGGGGATTATTATGAGTGATGTAGATGGGATTTGTCCCTCCTACAGGAGTTTGATATCCTAGCCACCTGATAAGTGAGACTGAGAAATGCATGGCCATGCACATGTGAGTCAATATACGATATTGAGCTTACATATATCTCAGTTAGTATACTCTAGTTCAAGGGACATGGATTGAACGTTGAAGAGGATGATGATTCCATGCCTCGAGTTCAATCTATATATCAATGAAAATGGAACTATACGATCACTATAACACCAATCACAGATTGTAGGTTGAAGTTATTCTCCAACTTTCTGATTACTTGGGTAACAATGTTGTCTTGCTAGATACCACTCATTGCTTGTGATGTCATAAATTAGTTATGGACATTCACTGCCAATGTAACTTGGAACCTATAGGGTCACACACATTGGATACACATAGAACACGAGTCTATTCATGAATGTAGTTTAAACTTGATTAGTAAAGTGTTATGTATTCAATTTAAACAACAATAACTGAAAGTTGAGTAACTGGATTGTGAACTGACAAGTTCAACTGTTAAACTAATTCATTCAAGTGTTAGGTCAATTGAACCAACATTGGCAATCAAAACCATGAGAGGACTGGTTCAGCAAGTGAATTGATCAACTCAGGTTTGTGAACCTACCGATTCAGGTTGTGAATCGATCGGCTGGTTGATTAATTTGATTGGATTAAGGATTGATTTTGATGTCATGTTGTGTTTTGATTTAATATTAGTTGTCAATATAATCACAATTAGGATATATTGTGAAATGATCAGTTCAAGGGTTGAACTGATCAGCTCACATGTGAATTGACTGGTTCAACATTGAACCGATCAGTTCAATGTTCACAGGTTCCAAAAATTACATCTCTTCAACTCCCACTTAGATTGGAAATCATGACCCTGACCCTCCTATAAATAGAGAGGTACTGGGGGCCTTGTAGAGACACAACAATAAACTCTGACAATTGTTGTCTTCTTGCAGTTGTGATAACATCAGAACCCGAGCAAGTTCTGCCCATTAAAGGGAGGAATAGCAAGGGAGAGACAATTGTGAGAGAGCAAGTTGATGCTAGCACGTCAACTAGGAGAGAGAACTCCTTCCTATCTTTTCATCTAGAATTAAATGAGTTTTTTGTGGTTCGTGTGGACTACTATAGAGGTGAGGATGTTGTTACTACTCAGTAGGAGACACAAACAACCGTCGTCCATGGTGATCAACCAAGAAGTTGTTGTTGTTTCCGTCTAGGTGCAACTTGAAGAAAGTCACACACTGTAGTATGGGATTGATGTTGGACTTGCTCCAGGACCAGGTATAAACCTTGTGACCTGATTCAACCCTATTTTAGGGCTTAATCTTGTGTCTTTTTGCATTTCAGCCACATCTATACTTATTATATTACATGTTATTTCCCCCAATATGCTTATTTCTATCAAATGCACTTATGGAAGCCTTTTGCATGTTTTATAGGTACTTTTTCCACTACTTGATGGCATGGAAAGAGGATGGTCCAGTCTAGGGTTTCCTCAGGCTTGGAGGAGCTCAAAATGAGGTCAAAACCACTTCCAACCTACCCCAAGTGGTCAAAGAAAGTTTTGAAGCAATACCCTCCATGGATGATCAAGTTCAAGGCTCAAATGCATGGGAGAGACATCACCACGACCGTGGTGAGTCCCCACGGTCGTGGTGGACATGCCCCAAGAACAAAAAATCAGTAAAACTCCCAGAAATTGATGAAAATGGCCAAAACGACCATGGGGATCAACACGATCGTGGCCATAGGTCCCCACCACGACCGTGGTGACCCCCCACGACCGTGGCCATCCATGCACACCTCCCTGTGATCTCCACATTCTAATAAACCTGCGACCATGCCCATCCACCACGGACGTGGTCTACCCTACCCACCACGGCCGTGCTTCTCACAAAATCTTCCTAGTTTTCACTATTTGCCCCATTTTGCCCCTAACTTAACCCTAGATCCCCTAGATCCCTATATAAGCCCTAGTGGCGGCTGAGGGTCGGGGGTTGGCTGCTTAGAGTCCCATTTTTTCTCCCTTTTCACCTTCACTCCATTCCACTTCACCTCCACCTCAAATCCACTCCATTTCACCATTTCCACCACATAACACCCCATATCTAAGCCTTCCATCCACTTCCCACCATTATCCCACTCCATTCCATCCAAGGAGAAGAAGGAGGACGTCCTTGCAGTAGCTGGAGGGAGGAGATTCCTCATCTACACCAAGCTCCATGGCTACTTCTTCCTCTATCTCCTTTCTTTTTATATTTTGCTTTGTTATGAGTAGATAGGCCCCTTGGGTGGGCTGTTTGGGGGAAATTATGTTACTTTGATACCATGTTGGGGGAAAATGACATGTAAACGTTGTAATTCCATTTGTTAATGATTATATTCTATTTGCATCCCTTTCTCCATGGATTGCTTGTTGGTTTGTGTGTGAAATCACCTAGGAATTTAGGCAAATTGGTTATATGTGTGAATTTTGGGATTTGCCCCTAGGTCCAATTCTTGGATCCCTAGGTTGTCTCCCATCTTCCTACATCCTAATCAATCTCCCTAAACCTAAGTGATAGATCTAAGTAGCTAGATTAGATGATTCTAGTGCAATTAGCATGGAGCCTTCTCAAGCCTAGAATGTGGGGGAATTGGGGTCTAAAACCCTAATTTCACCTTCCCATTACTACCCTCGGCCCCTACTTGCCCTAGGAATGTCTAATCTAGAAACCTAGACTTGATTAGACTCTACTTGAATTGTACCTAATCCCTAACCCAATTGAGCCTCGTAAGGGTAGTAGGGGTGTTAGGGACTAGTTCCCCTATGCACAACCTAGCATATCCATGGCCAGTTAGTAGCTTAGGTTAATTCATTAAACTCTAACTTGTTGTTTGGTTTGGATAATATAAATGGAATCATAATGTTCATATGTCACCCCCCCAACTTAAGTGATAAGTTCATACCCCTAAACAGCCCACACATCTCTTTATTGCGTAAAACCCTAGTTTTGTGCTTGCTTAGCTTAGTTAGTTCTTTTCTTGCTTATTTAGCTTCTTTTCTTGCTTTTGCCTTGTTCGTTCTAGCTTAGCTCTTTAATTTCTCTTTTGCTTCTTCTCTTCTTGCCTGTCTTAGGGTAAATTGCCTTTTCATACCTAGCTTAGTCCTTTCTTTCCTACTTAGTCTTAATCTAGTCTAGGGTTAACATATATTTCATTCTCGTCTTTAATTTCTTGCTTGTTCATCCTTAGTTAACAATCAAAACAACCTTTAAACCCTTAACCCTAGTCTCCGCAGTAGGAACCTAGCCAAACTAACCTAGCTCTAACGCCCCCTCTTTTCCCTGTGGATCGACCTTGTACTTGCCACCTTCCTATACTACGACACGACCCTGTGCGCTTGCGGGTGTAGTTGTTTTAGTAGACATAGGTGTGTTAGTTTAGGTATTATAAATATCAAAAGAAAAAATCCCATCTCGTGTATTCCGACCTCGTGGGACACATCTAATCGGGTCAAATCGGCTAGTGTGTTGCACCTCTAGCAGAATCACACCAAGCTTTCTGGTGACATTGTCGGGGATTAGAGGCGCTCGGCCTAGCTAGTTAGTTTTGCTTTGACTTTTCCTACTGCCCTCATCATTGCTATTCTTTATTCATTTTTTATTTGCATTTCTTATGTATATTGGATTACTAACTTGTTTTCTTTTGTTTGGTTGTGCTTTGTGCATGTGACAAGCCATTCGGGAGGAAACAAGATGGAAGACCAAAGTGCACCTCACAAGCCGCTTCAAGACTACCTCATGCCTAGCAACTACAAATCGCCAATTGCTAGCAGGGTTGATCAAATGCCAGGGGAGCAATTCTCTATTCCTCTAGGTCTTCTTGGGCTCCTTCTCATCTTCTACGGCTCTGAAAGTGAGAACCCTTACAAGCACTTGGACTCCTTTCTTGAAGTATGCTCCACCTTCAGGACATCGACGACTAGTGATGATACAATTCGATTAACCTTGTTCTCTTTCTCCCTCAAAGATAGAGCTAAAGACTGGTATGACTCAAGAAAGGACATCATGAGTTGGGAAACAATGAAGACTGCTTTCTTGAGACAATTCTACTCTATAGCAAGGTTGACACAAATGCGGCGTTCCGTGACAAGTTTTAGCCAAATGGGCAATGAGCAGTTTCATAATGCATGGGAGAGATTCAAGAAGCTGTTGCAAGAGTGTCCGTACCATGAGATCCCTTTGTGGCAGCTAGTTCAATCATTCTACTCTGGTTTGTCTCTAAAGGACCAAGACACAGTGGACTCTTCTTTTGGAGGAGTTTTCATGGCTAGGCTACCTGAGGAGATATGGCCTTTGTTTGAGCAGTTGGCTGAAGGATCAAGAATTTGAGCTTCTAGCATGATGAATGAAAGAGGGTATGCCTTTGGTGAGACACCTCCTACTCATGATGACTTAAGCCCACAAGTGATGAGGATTCTTGGTGACATGGTGAACTTCATGAAGAACCAGGTGACAAATGCTCCTTGCCACCCAGTCAATTCTAGTGAGTTCTATGGGGAAGAAAAGAAGACACCTCACTCCTATAGCTACCAGGAACCACAAAGTCCCACATATAGCTCAAGGTTTGAGGAAGAGGTTCTCTCCAGATTGAAAGTATTTGATGATGTTTAAAGGGATGTTGCAAGGTTAGAAGAGAGACTAGAGCAACTATCTTCTATAATCGCTCTCCAAGAGGAAAAATTGTCTTCAAGACCCATCGTGAGACACCATGAAGCAAGTGGACCCATGCCCTCTTCACAAGTTTTCTACAATCCACCACCCATGCAAGTGCATCCCATTCACTCCTTCCAAGGTTATCCCCAACCTTACACTCCTCCCCCACCTTCACCTCCTCAATTTTCCCAAAACTTCACTTTCCAACCCCAATTCTCTCCTCCCCCTCAATCCTCTTCTCCACCTCAGTTTCAACCCCAAGTGTCACCCCCACCTCCTCCACAGCCACAACATGCTCCCTCTCCCCATCATGAGAAAGGTAGTGCTGTAACAGTTCTAAGGAGTGGGAAAATTATTGAGCAGCCCGCATGTCAAAGAAAGGCAGCCAAGTGGTGATACCGTGATTGATATTGTTGAAGATGATGTTGTGATACCGCATGTTGAGTTTAGGATTCCATGTGATCCGCCACATATCCATTTTGCAGGTCCTACCATCCCTAGTGTTCCGCCTCATGTTCATGTAAGTGCAGCAAAAACTAGTGATCCTCCATTTATAGAAGCACTAGATGAGCCACCGAAATTGAAAAGGAGGCAAAAACACAATGTTGATATTCATGAGGTGTTTCGCTAAGTAAAGGTGAACATTTCACTTTTGGATGATATCAAGCAAATCCCATCATATGCCAAGTTCCTCAAGAACATATGCACTGTGAAAAGAAGGTCAACGGGGAGGATTCCAAAGAAGGTGAGATTGACTGAACAAATGAGCTCCATAATACAACACTCACTTCCCATAAAGAGAAAGGACCAAGGAGCCCCACTAATACCTAGTTACATAGGGGGACTTCACATAGACAGGTCCTTACTTAATTTGGGATCTAGTGTGAATTTGATGCCATATCATGTCTATGTTGAGCTGGGCTTAAGCAAGTTGAAGCTGACACATTGCACTCTCCAGTTGGCGGATAGATCCATAAAAGTGCCTAGGGGTAGAGTGGATGATGTCTTGGTGATGATAGACAAGGAAAACGACGTGGTGTTCCCGACGGATTTCATTGTACTTGATATGGAGCCGGAGGACATGAAGATTCCCATCATCTTGGGAAGGTCATTCTTATCTATAGCTGATGCTGACATTCATGTGCGCAGTGGCACCATGACAGTCTCATTCATGGACATGAAGATCAACATCAACATGTACAAGACCCCAACTCGGCGAGTCTGAGATAGGGATATTGGACATGATCACTTCACGAGTCCAAATGGGCATTTGAGAGAAGGAAATTAAGGTGAAGAAGTTAATGATGATTATTGTGATCAAAGGGATGAGGAAAACAAATTTAGTGCAAAGGAAGGATGCATGTTTTACAAGAATGGACACATGAGAATGCCAAAAGGATGAATGAATGAAGAATCACCAAGAAGCCTAGCTGAAGGCAAGAAACTCAACGCTTGTGGGAGGCAACCCACCTAGGTTTGGGAATTTTTGACCCAACCTCACATTTTTGATACTTTTGCTTTATTTTACACAAACACACACACACTCTTATGCTTGATAGTTTTCTTTTGAGTTTTGATGATGAGGAAGGTGCTAGAAAATAGAGAGAGAGGGTATAGAAGCAGATCGTGGTCATTTAGTCAGATATGTGGCCAAAGAAAAAATAAAATTGAAGTGAAAGTTTTGAAGTTAGAAAACTGAGGAGACAACCCCAACACGGCCGTGGAGCTCGACCATGACCGTGGTGTATGTGGCCAAGCACGACTGTGGTCTACTACCACGGCCGTGGGAATTATTGCACCAATTTGGCTAAAGTTACAAGTTGTTTTGAAGTTCGACCACGACCGTGGCAACCTGCCACGGCCATGTTGAAGAAGATTGGCCACGACTGTGGTCCTCACCACGGCCGTGGGAATTTTTGCATCAAGTTGGTTGAAGTTACAATGTTTTTAGAAGATTGGCAACGGCCATGGCCACCCGTCGTGGCCGTGTTGAAGAGGAGGGGCCACGACCGTGGCGATCGACCACGACCGTGGTGAGGGTCGAGCACCAGCCACAACAGGGTGACCTACATTCTGACGCTCCACACCATCCATGATCTTCACCCTACTATCCCTAAGCTCTAGTTTCATGCTGAGGACAACATGATTCAAAAGTTTGGGGTGGTAGGGCGGTATGGACCACCCTATCTCTCTCTTTTAGTCATTTTGTTCCACCTTTGCCATTCAGTTCAGTTTTATTGTTACTATTCTTTTCACTGCATCTCTGCATGCCATGTAGTTTGCTTTCTTGTCATTTTTGCATAATTTTCAAAAAAAATTGCTCTTTTTGCCATGCATTGCATATCATGTAGATTTTTGGTAATTTTTGCATGTTTTATCTAGGATTTGCTTGTTTGTTGTTTTAAGTTCAATAATATAGGCTTAGATGTGATTGAAGGCAACTCGGCACCATTTTGGCCAATTTCGCCCAAATTTGAGATTTCTTGTCTAAAAAGTGTGTTTTGACCAAACTCTACTATTTTGAGTAAAAATGATGACCTTTGACAAATGCAAGTGAATTATCATTGTTTGTTGCTAAGTGGTATCAATGTTTGACTTTTTACATGTGCATCACCTCTCTTATGATTGTGATTGAATTGGTTGAATTGTGAAATTGAGCAAGCTTTGAATGCTTAGTGTTTGTGGAATTGCTTGTTTCATATATCAATTTCATTGTTCATTCATGTGGTGTGATATCTTGGATGAAGTTTTGGATTAATTCTCATGCATGATGTCTTATGTGGAAAATCATACCAATGACTCCTCTTTGACCTGACTTTTCTTCCACCATCTTCATACCCCTCCGCCTCATAAAAAGATGTCAAAGTGCACATATTAGTCGTGGCCACCTCCAAAAGTTTGGGGTGGCCACATCTCTATCTCCCCACTTCACTCTATCTACCATATGCCCTATCTACACCAAGGGCAAGAAAGAAAAGAAAAAAAATGCAAAATGCAAAAAGAAAATAAAAGGATGCTCCTGTTTAAGAGCATTCAAATAAATAAAAGATGAGTGTGTAAAAACACTCCAAAAATCTTACCGCAACCCTTTCTTCCACTTTCATATCTATTGAGCTAAGAAGCATCAAACTTAGCTCATTTTCCCTTTTCCGCAGCCACGTGGGTCATTTGGTGTGATTTGAAATATAAGATTGAATGCATGAATGTGAAACAACACTCCTAGTCATTCTTGATTAACGCCACCACGAAACGGTTTACCCAAAACTTTATGGAAGAAATATGGATAACTTGTGTATTTTATGCACTATATTTGAAGTTCATATGCTTTGTGCTCTTTTCATGATCGGTTTGTGAAAGCAGGAGAGGATAGAGGTGAAATGCATGTACTTAGTCATCTTTGAGCCCATTTAGCAACAATCGTCTTTTACATTGCATTTGTCACTTCTTTTTGTGAAAGTTTGTAGAGAGATTGAGTTGGAGCATACTTGAGGACAAGTATGTTTTAAGTTTGGGGTGGTGATTCAGCCCTATTTTAGGGCTTAATCTTGTGTCTTTTTGCATTTCAGCCACATCTATACTTATTATATTACATGTTGTTTCCCCCAATATGCCTATTTCTATCAAATGCAATTATGGAGGCTTTTTGCATGTTTTATAGGTACTTTTTCCACTACTTTATGGCATGGAAAGAGGATGGTCCAGTCTAGGGTTTCCTCAGGCTTGGAGGAGCTCAAAATGAGGCCAAAACCACTTCCAACCTACCCCAAGTGGTCAAAGAAAGTTTTGAAGCAATACCCTCCGTGGATGATCAAGTTCAAGGCTCAAATGCATGGGAGAGACACCACCATGACCGTGGTGAGTCCCCACGGTCGTGGTGGACATGCCCCAAGAACAAAAAATCAGTAAAACTCCAAGAAATTGATGAAAATGGACAAAACGACCGTGGGGATCAACACGACCGTGGCCATAGGTCCCCACCACGACCGTGGTGACCCCCCACGGCCGTGGCCATCCATGCACACCTCCCTGTGATATCCACATTTAATAAACCCACGACCGTGCCCATCCACCACGACTGTGGTCTACCCTACCCTCTACGACCGTGGTGACCCACCACGGCCGTGCTACTCACAAAATCCACCTAGTTTTTACTATTTTCCCCATTTTGACCCTAACTTAACCCTAGACCCCCTAGATCCCTATATAAGCCCTAGTGGCGGCTGAGGGTCGGGGTTGGCTTCTTAGAGTCCCATTTTCGCTCCCTTGTCACCTTCACTCCATTCCACTTCACCTCCACCTCAAATCCACTCCATTTCACCATTTCCACCACATAACCCCCATATATAAGCCTTCCATCCACTTCCCACCATTATCCCACTCCATTCCATCCAAGGAGAAGGAGGACGTCCTTGCAGTAGCTGGAGGGAGGAGATTCCTCATCTACACCGAGCTCCATGGCTACTTCTTCCTCTATCTTCTTTCTTTTTGTATTTTGCTTTGTTATGAGTAGCTAGGCCCCTTGGGTGGGCTGTTTGGGGGAAATTATGTTACTTTGATACCATGTTGGGTGAAAATAACATGTAAACATTGTAATTCCATTTGTTAATGATTATATTCTATTTGCATCTCTTTCTCCATGGATTTCTTGTTGGTTTGTGTGTGAAATTACCTAGGAATTTAGGCAAATTGGTTATATGTGTGAATTTTGGGATTTGCACCTAGGTCCAATTCTTGGATCCCTAGGCTGCCTCCCATCTTCCTACATCCTAATCAATCTCCCTAAACCTAAGTGATAGATCTAAGTAGATAGATTAGATGATTCTAGTGCAATTAGCATGGAGCCTTCTCAAGGCTAGAATGTGGGGGAATTGGGGTCTAAAACCCTAATTTCACCTTCCCATTACTACCCTCGGCCCCTACTTGCCCTAGGAATGTCTAATCTAGAAACCTAGACTTGATTAGAATCTACTTGAATTGTACCTAATCCCTAACCCAATTGAGCCTCGTAAGGGTAGTAGGGGGTGTTAGGGACTAGTTCCCCTATGCACAACCTAGCATATCCATGGCCAGTTAGTAGCTTAGGTTAATTCATTAGACTCTAACTGTTATAACCCCAATTTTTGGGTTCAATTGGTGAGAAATGTAATTTCTCATATTAAAGATAATTTAACAAATGATGATATGATTTGTTTTAAATAAATGGATTCCATTCACAATAGCCTTGATTGGTTGCTTTGTGGGCTTTATTGGCTATTTGGCCCAATAAAAAGGAATTTCAATTGATTAATGAATAATTGAGAATTTGAGAAAAGAAATATGTGGAAACCTCTAGAAGGAAAAATAATGTAATATAAGGATGGATTTCGTGCCTCATAGGTTCCTTGGGTTCCAAGGAATCCAAGACTGTGAAGAAAAGGCAATAATAAAAGAAAAGATCAATTAAATATTTCTTTGTTAAGAAAGAAATTGAAGATAATGGTAAAATGTGGAAAATAAGTGAAAAGAGGTATAATTGAGTTATCCTTGGTGGAATTTCGTATCCTAAGGATTTATAATGATAAAAGGAATACCAATGAGGAAACTAAAAGAGAAATAAAGAGAAATCTTCAAAAAGAGATATTTTAATAAAGAAAAGGTAAGATAATAAAAATGGGATAATAGATAAGGAACGAGGCTAAGGAAATATTCCCAAGAGGGGATTTCGAGCCATTAAGGTTCCTTGGGGTTCAAGGAACTCAGAATAATAATTTAATAGCAAGAGAAAGGGGAAATATGTGAGAAATATAAAAATAATAAGTGATATATTTCACTTAATGAAAAGGAATGTTTTCTTTTGAATTATGAGCCCAATTTTGGAAGAAAGGTAGGTTAACTCATTATGGACTTTCCCTCAAAATTTGGGATTAAATGGACCACGGTTTGAGAGTTATGATTTTTCCAAAATTATCCTAAAATGAAAAGGATTTCCCTTAAAATAGAAACCAGTTTTTTTGCTGTTTTGGGCGCGAGCGATATGGATCGCTGGATCCTAATCCAACGAAAGTCGATCATCTTCTAATTCTCGCTGGACTAGGAGTAGGCCGCTAGCAGAAGGATTTTTCCTTCATTTTATCTCACGATATGATCATGGTGTAGACAAGGAAAGTCAATAGGTAGTTTCGAGAGGGTGTTTCGCACCCAAATAACCTAAGTTTTAGGGGATTTCGAGGGTTCTAGAAAGAACGCCTAAATCCCATCAGGACAAGGCCTCGCGGCAGGTTGGGGAAGCCATCCCAAGACCCCCGCCTATATATAATGACCCATATCAATTCGTTTTGCCCTCAAGAACTAGGACGTCACCCTGCCCCGTTCCCTAATGCTCTGAGTTGAAGGGATCAACTCTCTCCGGCGAGCTCTCCATGCGGCGCCGCCGCATGGCTTTCTGCTGGGTCAAGCAAGAATGAAGAACAACAACCCTTCGATCGAGATCTACCATGGATCCAGGGTGAGGATCAACAGCCCTGGATGATTCGCGAATTCCATAAGAAGGTAGTGGGCACAAGTCATGCGGTCCGCACGATCGGGAGTGGTCTAATATAGACTCGCGATCCAACGGATGTCATTTTTCTGAACAACTCAGGTAATTCTCCTCTCTAACTGGAAAATCCTGAAAATGCCTTTTTCTTGCAAAAAGCATAGTAATTAGTAGGAAGGTCGGATGAAGGAACTTAATACATGAAAGTTGATCAGAAAAACATGAAGAACCCAATAAAAATATAATTAGAGCCTGATTCTGCTTACAATTCAAAAAGTATATAAAGATGCTATCTTTAATAACTTAATCAATGAAAAACCCTAACCTTTGGCGATTAATGGGTTAGAAATGAATTAAAGGGGTGTTTAAAGTAGATATTAACCTGTTGTTAATGAAAGGGCATATTAGATCTAAAAGGATGATCTTAATGTGTAATTTGATTAATTTAGGGTTCCATATACTTTATTGAACCTTGAACCCTAACATTGATAATAATGATACTTAATGATTTTAATTGGTCAAATCCATGTACAAAGCTGAGATATAATGGTTCTAATATATTTCGAGCATTAAAGTTCCTAATTTGTGGATGAATAACCTTAATATAGAAATTATAGTTTTTGAATGAATAAAGGTAGAAGTAATGATGAATAACGATCATATGTGTATTAGAGCATAATGAACTACGAATTGATGATAACCGAGCATAATGACTTTTTCATAGATTAAAAAGGATAAAAATGGTAGCTTCAAAGAAAAGATGCTTAACAGACTTATTTAATGGTTAATTATGTCCTCAATCCGAAACTGAGAATTAGATGTTGAAATAATTAGGGTTTGTGTTCAATTGCGTTAAATTAGGGTTTAAAATAGTAAAAGATGAAGGGAAACCCTAATTGCAATGGAAACCCTAAAAGTGGACTAGGAACCCTAGGAAGCGAGTTAGATTTAATAGATCTTGATGACATGAGTTTTAAAAGGAAACTGCATAATTATTTCAGGATCTTGATATGTGTGTTTGCTTGCTTGGATTTCTTTCTTGCACGGAATATTCTGTATCAAAATCATCCTGACAGGTATGTGGTTACGCTTATGAATAATCGCTCTAGTTTCACGGTGATTCCCGAAGTTTTAATCGGTTTCCTAAAAATAATTGTTGGATTTTTATTTATTTCATGCAACTATAAAGTGACTATGATTATCACTATAAATGTGCATATATAACTGGCTAGATCCGGGTCCACCTCTGTTTCTTTGAAAAGGCTAAAAAAGGGGTAATCCTAGAGCAAGGTCTAGGTTACCGAGAGTTAGAAACTGGGCTACCTACATGTAGTGCCATGAGACTCTTTAGCGTACCATGAGTTAAGGAGTGGTCTACCTATGAGTAGTTCCATGTGACTCAACCCTAGAAACTGGTTCACTTGATAGGTGGATCATGAGGGGTTTAATGGGGACAGCACAGAGGATAGGGTACCCTTGGATCGCGGAGTTATATTTAAAGAGTAATCTTGGTTGTTAAATGATTAATTGAATGAATATGTTGTCATCATAGTTGCACGTTTATTGTTTCCCCCACATACCAGCTTCGGCTGACCGACGTTTTGTTTGTCGGCATTTTAGGTACAAGAAAAAAGGACAAATAGTAAATTGACATATTGTGAATTCACGAACTGATATACAAGGAGGATTAGTTAGAATAGTACTTCATATGTGGATATAAGTTTAGATATCCAAATTTTCAAAAGGTATGCAAAAGTTTATTTTCTTACAGCTTTTCAGTATAGTCTGTTAAAATTTAATAATTATTCTTGGTTAATTGCCGAACCTTTGATCCGGAAGTTATGGGTGCGGCTTCGACCTCTCGGTCTCCCTTAATTGGGGGTTATCGGAAGGTGGGGTCGTAACACTAACTTTTTGTTCAGTTTGGATAATCTAAATGGAATCATAATGTTCACATGTCACCCCCCAACTTAAGTGATAAGTTCATACCCTTAAACAGCCCACACATCTCTTTATTGCGTAAAACCCTAATTTTGTGCTTGCTTAGCTTAGTTAGTTCTTTTCTTGCTTAGTTAGCTTCTTTCCTTGCTCTTGCCTTGTTCGTGCTAGCTTATCTCTTTAATTTCTCTTTTGCTTCTGCTCTTCTTGCATGTCTTAGGGTAAATTGCCTTTTCATACCTAGCTTAGTCCTTTCTTCCCTACTTAGTCTTAATCTAGTCTAGGGTTAACATAGATTTCATTCTCGTCTTTAATTGCTTGCTTGTTCATCCTTAGTTAACAATCAAAACAACCTTTAAACCCTTAACCCTAGTCTCCGCAGTAGGAACCTAGCCAAACTAACCTAGCTCTAGTGCCCCCTTTTTTCCCTGTGGATCGACCATGTACTTGCCACCTTCCTATACTACGACACAACCCCATGCGCTTGTGGGTGTAGTTGTTTTAGTAGACGTAGGTGTGTTAGTTTAGGTCTTATAAATATCGAAAGCAAAAATCCCATCCCGTGTATTCCGACCTCATGGGGCGCATCTAGTTGGATCAAATCGGCTAGTGTGTTGCACCTCTAGCGGAATCGCACCAAGCTTTCTAGCGTCGTTGCCGGGGATTAGAGGTGCTTGGTCTAGCTAGTTAGTTTTGCTTTGACTTTTCCTACTTCCCTCATCATTGCTATTCTTTATTCATTTTTTCTTTGCATTTCTTGTGTATATTGGTTTACTAACTTGTTTTCTTTTGTTTCGTTGTTCTTTGTGCATGTGACAAGCCATTCGGCAGGAAACAAGATGGAAGACCAAAGTGCACCTCACAAGCCACTTCAAGACTACCTCATGCCTAGCAACTACAAATCGCCAATTGCTAGCAGGGTTGATCAAATGCCAGTGGAGCAATTCTCTATTCCTCCAGGTCTTCTTGGGCTCCTGCCCATCTTCTACGGCTCAGAAAGTGAGAACCCCTACAAGCACTTGGACTCCTTTCTTGAAGTATGCTCCACCTTCAGGACGTCGATGGCTAGTGATGATATAATTCGATTAACCTTGTTCTCTTTTTCCCTCAAAGATAGAGCTAAAGAGTGGTATGAATCAAGAAAGGACATCATGAGTTTGGAAACAATGAAGACTGCTTTCTTGAGACAATTCTACTCTATAGCAAGGTTGACACAAATGCGGCGTTCTGTGACAAGTTTTAGCCAAATGGGCAATGAGCAGTTTCATAATGCATGGGAGAGATTCAAGAAGCTGTTGCGAGAGTGTCCGCACCATGAGATCCCTTTGTAGCAGCTAGTTCAATCATTCTACTCTGGTTTGTCTCTAAAGGACCAAGACACAGTGGACTCTTCTTTTGGAGGAGTTTTCATGGCTAGGCCACCTGAGGAGATATGGCCTTTGTTTGAGCAGTTGGCTGAAGGATCAAGAATTCGATCTTCTAGCATGATGAATGAAAGAGGGTATGCCTTTGGTGAGACACCTCCTACTCATGATGACTTAAGCCCACAAGTGATGAGGATTCTTGGTGACATGGTGAACTTCATGAAGAACCAGGTGACAAATGCTCCTTGCCACCCAGTCAATTCTAGTGAGTTCTATGGGGAAGAAAAGAAGACACCTCACTCCTATAGCTACCAGGAACCACAAAGTCCCACATACAGCTCAAGGTTTGAGGAAGAGGTTCTCTCCAGATTGAAAGTATTTGATGATGTTCAAAGGGATGTTGCAAGGTTAGAAGAGAGAATAGAGCAACTATCTTCTATAATCGCTCTCCAAGAGGAAAAAATGTCTTCAAGACCCATCGTGAGACACCATGAAGCAAGTGGACCCATGCCCTCTTCACAAGTTTTCTACAGTCCACCACCCATGCAAGTGCATCCCATTCACTCCTTCCAAGGCTAGTATCCCCAGCCTTACACTCCTCCACCACCTTCACCACCTCAATTTTCCCAAAACTTCACTTTCCAACCCCAATTCTCTCCTCCCCCTCAATCCTCTTCTCCACCTCAGTTTCAACCCCAAGTGTCACCCCCACCTCCTCCACAGCCACAACATGCTCCCTCTCCCCATCATGAGAAAGGTAGTGCTGTGACAGTTCTAAGGAGTGGGAAAATTATTAAGCAGCCCGCAAGTCAAAGAAAGGTTGATAAAGCAAAGCAAAGGCAGCCAAGTGGTGATACCGTGATTGATGTTGTTGAAGATGATGTTGTGATACCGCATGTTGAGTTTAGGATTCCATGTGATCCGCCACATATCCCTTTTGCAGGTCCTACCATCCCTAGTGTTCCGCCTCATGTTCATGTAAGTGCAGCAAAAACTAGTGATCCTCCATTCGTAGAAGCACTAGATGAGCCACCGGATTTGAAAAGGAGGCAAAAGCACAATGTTGATATTCTTGAGGTGTTTCACCAAGTAAAGGTGAACATTCCACTTTTGGACGCTATCAAGCAAATCCCATCATATGCCAAGTTCCTCAAGAACCTATGCACTATGAAAAGAAGGTCAACGAGGAGGATTCCAAAGAAGGTGAGATTGACTGAACAAGTGAGCTCCATCATACAACACTCACTTCCCATAAAGAGAAAGGACCCAGGAGCCCCACTCATACCTAGTTACATAGTGGGACATCACATAGACAGGTCCCTACTTGATTTGGGATCTAGTGTGAATTTGATGCCATATCATGTCTATGTTGAGCTGGGCTTAAGCAAGTTGAAGCCGGCACATTGCACTCTCCAGTTGGCAGATAGATCCATAAAAGTGCCTAGGGGTAGAGTGGATGATGTCTTGGTGGTGATAGACAAGGAAAACGACGTGGTGTTCCCGGCGGATTTCATTGTACTTGATATGGAGCCAGAGGATAGGAAGATTCCCATCATCTTGGGAAGGTCGTTCTTATCTACAGCTGATGCTAACATTCATGTGCACAGTGGCACCATGACAGTCTCATTCATGGAAATGAAGATCAACATCAGCATGTACAAGACCCCAACCCGGTGAGTCTGAGATAGGGATATTGAACATGATCACTTCATGAGTCTAAATGGGCATTTGAGAGAAGGAAATCAAGGTGAAGAAGTTAATGATGATTATTGTGATCAAAGGGATGAGGAAAACAGATTTAGTGCAAAGGAAGGATGCATGTTTTGCAAGAATGGACACATGAGAATGCCAAAAGGATGAATGAATGAAGAATCACCAAGAAGCCTAGCTGAAGGCAAGAAACTCAGCGCTTGTGGGAGGCAACCCACCTAGGTTTGGGAATTTTTGACCCAACCTCACATTTTTGATACTTTTGCTTTATTTTACACAAACACACACACACTCTTGTGCTTGATTGTTTTCTTTTGAGTTTTGATGATGAGGCAGGTACTAGACAATAGAGAGAGAGGGTATGGAAGAAGATCATGGTCATTTAGTCAGATATGTGGCCAAAGAACAAATAAAATTGAAGTGCAAGTTTTGAAGTTAGAAAACTGAGGAGACAACCCCAACACGGCCGTAGAGCTCGACCACGACAGTGGTGTATGTGGCCATGCACGATCGTGGTCTACTGCCACGGCCGTGGGAATTATTGCACCAATTTGGACAAAGTTACAAGTTGTTTTGAAGTTTGGCCACGACCGTGGCAACCTGCCACGGCCATGTTGTAGAAGATTGGCCATGACCGTGGTCCTCACCACGGCCGTGGAAATTTTTGCATCAAGTTGGCTGAAGTTACAGTGTTTTTAGAAGATTGGCAACGGCCGTGGCCACCCACCACGGTCGTGTTGAAGAGGAGTGGCCATGACCGTGGCGATCGACCATGACCGTGGCGAGGGTCGAGCACCAGCCACAGTAGGGTGACCTACATTCTGACGCTCTGCACCATCCATGATCTTCACCCTACTATCCCTAAGCTCTAGTTTCATGCTGAGGACAACATGATTCAAAATTTTGGGGTGGTAGGGCGGTATGCAACACCCTATCTCTCTCTTTTAGTCATTTTGTTCCACCTTTGCCATTCAGTTCAGTTGTATTGTTACTGTTCTTTTCACTGCATCTCTACATGCCATGTAGTTTGCTTTCTTGTCATTTTTGCGTAATTTTCAAAAAAAATTGCTCTTTTTGCTATGCATTGCATATCGTGTAGATTTTTGGTAATTTCTGCATGTTTTAGCTAGGATTTGCTTGTTTGCTATTTTAAGTTCAATAATATAGGCTTAGATGTGATTGAAGGCAACTTGGCACCATTTTGGCCAATTTCACCCAAATTTGAGATTTCTTGTCTAAAAAGTGTGTTTTGACCAAACTCTACTATTTTGAGTAAAAATGATGACCTTTGACAAATGCAAGTGAATTATCATTGTTTGTTGCTAAGTGGTATCAATGTTTGACTTTTTACATGTGCATCACCTCTCTTATGATTGTGATTGAATTGGTTGAATTGTGAAATTGAGCAAGCTTTGAATGCTTAGTGTTTGTTGAATTGCTTGTTTCATATATCAATTTCATTTTGTTCATTCATGTGGTGTGATATCTTGGATGAAGTGTTGGGTTAATTCTCATGCAGGATATCTTATGTGGAAAATCATACCAATGACCCCTCTTTGACCCGACTATTCTTCCACCATCTTCATACCCCTCCGCCTCATAAAAAGACGCCAAAGTGCACATATTAGTCGTGGCCACCTCCAAAAGTTTGGGGTGGCCACATCTCTATCTCCCCACTTCACTCTATCCACCATATGCCCTATCTACACCAAGGGCAAGAAAGAAAAGAAAAAAAATGCAAAATGCAAAAAGAAAATAAAAGGATGCTCCTGTTTAAGAGCATTCAAATAAATAAAAGATGAGTGTGTAAAAACACTCCAAAAATCTTACCGCAACCCTTTCTTCCACTTTCATACCTATTGAGCTAAGAAGCATCAAACTTAGCTCATTTTGCCCTTTTCCACAGCCACGTGGGTCATTTGGTGTGATTTGAAATATAAGATTGAATGCATGAATATGAAACAACACTCCTAGTCATTCTTGATTAACGCCACCATGAAACGGTTTACCCAGTACTTTATGGAAGAAATATGGATAACTTGTGCATTTTATGCGCTATATTTGAAGTTCATATGCTTTGTTCTATTTTCATGATCAGTTTGTGAAAGCAGGAGAGGAGAGAGGTGAAATGCATGTACTTAGTCATCTTTGAGCCCATTTAGCAATAATCGTCTTTTACATTGCATTTGTCACTTCTTTTTTTGAAAGTTTGTAGAGAGATTGAGTTGGAGCATACTTGAGGACAAGTATGTTTTAAGTTTGGGGTGGTGATTCAGCCCTATTTTAGGGCTTAATCTTGTGTCTTTTTGCATTTCAACCACATCTATACTTATTATATTACATGTTATTTACCCCAATATGCTTATTTCTATCAAATGCACTTATGGAGGCTTTTTGCATGTTTTATAGGTACTTTTTCCACTACTTGATGGCATGGAAAGAGGATGGTCCAGTCTAGGGTTTCCTCAGGCCTGAAGGAGCTCAAAATGATGCCAAAACCACTTCCAACCTACCCCAAGTGGTCAAAGAAAGTTTTGAAGCAATACCCTCCATGGATGATCAAGTTCAAGGCTCAAATTCATGAGAGAGACATCACCACCACCGTGGTGAGTCCCCATGGTCGTGGTGGACAGCCCCAAGAACAAAAAATCAGTAAAACTCCCAGAAATTGATGAAAATGGCCAAAACGACCGTGGGGATCAACACGACCGTGGCCATAGGTCCCCACCACGACCGTGGTAACCCCCACGGCTGTGGCCATCCATGCACACCTCCTTGTGATCTCCACATTCTAACAAACCCACGAACGTGCCCATCCACCATGGCCATGGTCTACCCTACCCACCACGACCGTGGTGACCCACCACGGTCGTGCTACTCACAAAATCCACCTAGTTTTCACTACTTTCCCCATTTTGCCCCTAACTTAACCATAGATCCCCTAGATCCCTATATAAGCCCTAGTGGCGGCTGAGGGTTGGGGGTTGGCTTCTTAGAGTCCCATTTTTGCTCCCTTGTCACCTTCACTCCATTCCACTTCACCTCCACCTCAAATCCACTCCATTTCACCATTTCTACCACATAACACCCCATATCTAAGCCTTCCATCCACTTCCTACCATTATCCCACTCCATTTCATCCAAGGAGAAGAAGGAGGACATCCTTGCAACATCTGGAGGGAGGAGATTCCTCATCTACACCGAGCTCCATGGCTACTTCTTCCTCTATCTCCTTTCTTTTTGTATGTTGCTTTGTTATGAGTAGATAGGCCCCTTGGGTGGGCTGTTTGGGTGAAATTATGTTACTTTGATACCATGTTGGGTGAAAATGACATGTAAACATTGTAATTCCATTTGTTAATGATTATATTCTATTTGCATCCCTTTCTCCATGGATTGCTTGTTGGTTTGTGTGTGAAATCACCTAGGAATTTAGGCAAATTAGTTATATGTGTGAATTTTGGGATTTGCCCCTAGGTCCAATTCTTGGATCCCTAGGCTGCCTCCCATCTTCCTACATCCTAATCAATCTCCCTAAACCTAAGTGAGAGATCTAAGTAGCTAGATTAGATGATTCTAGTGCAATTAGCATGGAGCCTTCTCAAGGCTAGAATGTGGGGGAATTGGGGTATAAAACCCTAATTTCACCTTCCCATTACTACCCTCAGCCCCTACTTGCCCTAGGAATGTCTAATCTAGAAACCTATACTTGATTAGACTCTACTTGAATTGTACCTAATCCCTAACCCAATTGAGCCTTGTAAGGGTAGTAGGGGGTGTTAGGGATTAGTTCCCCTATGCACAACCTAGCATATCCATGGCCAGTTAGTAGCTCAGGTTAATTCAGTAGACTCTAACTTGTTGTTTGGTTTGGATAATCTAAATGGAATCATATGTCACCCCCAACTTAAGTGATAAGTTCATACCGCTAAACAGCCCACACATCTCTTTATTGCGTAAAACCCTAGTTTTGTGCTTGCTTAGCTTATTTAGTTCTTTTCTTGCTTAGTTAGCTTCTTTCCTTGGCAGTAAACCCTTTCCTGTTGAGTGGGTTCATTGTGTTGATGGACAGGCTTGTATACTCACAGGAAGAGACCAGAAAATCGTATTTGAGAACAAGGCCAAAGTCCAGGCTCTCGAGGATCAAATGAACAAGGAAAAAAAAACTGCCTTACTATACAGGCTATTCATAAATCCAGTACTAGGGCCAAGATTAGCAAGAGAATGAAACACGCTGGTAGGCAAAGCAAACCACAGAAGGTCTGTGATCCTTCAGGTCGATCACAAGGCGTACACTACAGACAAAGAAAAAGAGAAGATATAGGCCTCATAGTTTCTGGCCGAGCACCTCTTCCCTACCTGGGTCTCATGACGACTGGGAGCAAGGGGGGAACAGTACCTGTCCAGCCACAGAGTCAGAAATAGGGGAACTTCTAGAAGGAACCAGACTGGGCATTAGCAGAGAAGAAGAAAAGGGAACTCGTGCCCTCAAACAGATCCCCGAAGCTGTTAGCTTGCCTCAGAGTGGAAGAACAGGTCACAAGGTCGATCGTGAAACACAGAGAGGCGGCGTCAATATTCATTGTGTGTGAAACATGGAAACAACATGGCGAGTGGGAGAGTTGCGTGTACCTTCCACAGTGTCTTGAAAATGATCAAGAAAGCTTTAGATGTCTAGACGTCACCCTGTGGTCGCTTCCCGTAGGTCAACACACATCTGGAGGTGCCAAGCGGCAAGGCTGCAGGCGGCTACTGTCGTGCACCATTGAGGGTAGGCCGCCACACGCCGTTGCGACTCGAACCGAGGGTGGAACTTGGTTCCTGGTATGTCCAGGATGGTGTGGGCGGGCCTGATTGAAGGATGATGGCGCGGGGAGGGGGAACGTTGGTCGATAGCTGGAGGTTGAAGAAAGTTGTGGGAGCGAGCTCAGTGGTGAAGGGGAACAAATTGAATGGAGGAGCACCTTCCCCGGCTCTCCCTTGAGAAATTATGGTGCGCACGGTGCCAAAACCAGTGCTCAGATATCCATAGCAATGGTGATGGGTGAGGAGGACAACGGTTGAATTAGGCATTTTCAGATGGGCAAGAACTAGGGTTAAAGCATGGGCTTATATGGTGTGTGCCGCACTCCCAAACCCAATGGCGAAAACTGTTTGGAGAAAGATTAACCACACAATGAGAAATTTGCTTTCGATCGGCCACAAGAGTCCCAATCCCTCCTGGACTGAGGTAGAAGATGACACAGATGGCCAGGATCGTGCCCGTGTCCCTACTGTAGCATCTAACGGTTCAAAAAAAAGTATTGAAGAACAAAAATTTGGATAAAAATGAATATATTCACCGATATCTTGTTAATTGTAATTATCTAGTCAAATGAACTCGAATTGATCCCAAAATTTGAATAGTTAGTCGTCAAAGGGTCTAGAAAATTGCATTGGAGTTATTTTCCGAGTTTGGTCATCAAATTATTTATTATAATTAAAATGAGGGAAATATTAAATACCCCTTAACTAATTATTTAAAAATAACCAGGGTTTCATATTTTGGCGTCTATTACATTTATATGTTTCTTCTAGATGGTAAATTTTTTAGGGCATGTGATTAACTACAAAAATACTTGTTATTGACCCATTTATAACATGTGACCATAAAGGATATAGCATTAGAAATTTTGCAGATAAGTACCTGAAATTGGGGATGTTACATTCACACACATGTTACTTCATTTACATATATACCAATTTCACTCTCATGACATGTAGAACCATTCATTCATTCATCTTCGCATTCAGACACATGTATATAGATCATCATTCACATATGCATGCATCAAATTTAGAGTTGTAAGATGTCATAAGAACCACATGTATAATAGAATTCAAATTTCTTCTTCATATTCTTCATCTCAATCAAATTCAAAGTTCATTTCCCTTTCAAATGCTTCTGCCCATTGTTCTCGGGTCTCATCTAGTTGTTCTCTCATATAGGGTATGTACATGTATACTAGATTTCCTTGTGTATCAAAGTCTTTCATTTCAAACACCTGCAAAGAGAATGACATATATAATGAATAAGAGTGATATGTTCATATTATCAAATGAGACTATATACTTATGATGATCAAGATTATATACATGTGATTACATTATGTATCTTATTGATGTCTACTATCGCATATCTGACAATCATTTCCATAGACCACATCATGTAGTATGTATATGCCCAACCTTTGTCTTGTATAGAACACTATAAATTTCAACATACAAAATGTTAATAAATAAAAGTAAGCATAGTTGGCATAAATATGCATTGGAGTCAGAAAACTACCTCAACATTCTCCCAAACTATCACTTTCTTTTTTGTGTCCACCTTTCCTCCTACTTTTTTGAAACATTTTATATCCATATACATTAATGTAACACACTATAATTGACATCAGTAAATAGTCATGTAATATATATATATATATATATATATATATATACACACACACACACACATATATATATATATATGTGTGTGTTAATTGATATACATATAAAAATGTACTCATGTGAATAATGCCTTTTTCAAATCGTGACCCCCATCATCTAATTTGTCACCCTTAGGATCTAGATAATAAATTGTTAGCATCGTAGGGACAACAACCATAAGACCCGATGGTTATTCCTGAGTGATAAAAAGAAAAAAAAAGTATAATTCGAATCCAAAAAAATATATTTTCTTAAGTCAAAATTATAAGAAAAATAAATAAACTTACCCAACATTATCTGGAGTAATATCATGCTCTTTTTATTTTTACCAAAATATTTAAATGTGATAGAGCAGTATAGGGTAACAGATGCAAGGTCTTTAATTATACGACTAATCAAGGATGGAACTAGAAATCCCACATGGGTCATTGAAAACTATGTACATAACCTTTGTAAGTGGATGAAAAATATATATCATGTATGCATTAATATATAAGAAAACAATTCACCATATATAAAATGAGGTATATAGCTATATAAGATCTCACCATATCTAAACTTCTATCATAGATGTATTCAACCAAGCAAAATGAAACAACTCCAAAACATCTTGCAAAAATACACTAGTATCATTACATTTATCTACAACATCTTCCTTAATAGAAACCATCATAGGTGAATCTTCTTCATGTTCGCCTATAAATAGTGCCATAACCCTACATTGAGGACCTATCTAGTCGAATAGGTCATGTGCAAGCCAACCATGTAACTGAGGAGAAGGTGGAGGTGGAGGAGGACAAACTCTAAGGGGTTTCTTAGGCCCTATGTCCTACATATATATAATTTCATATCAATTTTCATGTATATATAAATACAAATGTAATGTAAATTTACCATATATCATGATCAATATAGATAACTCCTGCTTTGGGCCACACAACCACGCTGCCTTCTGCTTCACCTATCGTATCAGTGTCGGGGTGGACATATGGAAGTGGATACTTCTTCCAAGCTTTGTAGACAAGCCTCAGGCACACATGAATCACATCGGTGAGTAATGGAACACCATGAAGCATGGCACCTGCAAGGGGTGGGTAAGCCTCACCCACAACAACGACATATTCTTGTAATTTTAGGTGGCATGGCCTCAACCCCTACAAATTTACATAGAGTGTTATATATATACCCAAACATATCATCTTGACAAAACTACTATGTCACAAAAATGCTTACAGTGAATGTGCTAGGTGTTGGGTCCACAAGATTACTCCCAACCACCTCTGTCGTAGGGGGGTCCACCTCGTATGAAAAGTGGGGCAACACATCTGAAACTTTTGAGTAGCTGACTGAGAAGCCTCCCATTGTCTCATTACTTCTTGAATTCCTTTTGCAATTAACTCTTACCTCCTCTTTTGAGAATCCCCCATTCTGGATAGATTTGCACCTTGATGGCCCAAAGAACACTCTTATACCCACACCAATGCCTGCAACTCTAACACATCCATGATGCTCTAGTTTACCTAGAGCAACTATCAATTCATCCTTTGTTCCCTCATGGATGAACTTGCTTGTTTCCTACTCGTGGAGATCCCTCTAATCATTGTTAATAGTAATTGGTAACTAAAATATAACAATCATTGATACTAATTACTCTGAGAGTTCAATTTTACCATTTTTTGCAGCCGCCTCAGCAACTACGGGGTTGGTCATTTCTCCAGGTTTGGATGGCGAATTAGAGGTTCAATAGTAGTAGTAGAGGACTCAACCGTCCCAGGAGTAGGCTACTGAGAGGAAGATGCGCGTAGTTGCTTTTGGCAAAGATTTGCATAGCCACCTCAACCCATCATGTGGTTGTGCACATTCTTTGCACACCTTTCTCTTTGAGCATTGCTAGCAGCCTGGTTAGTAACAATCATCAATAGTAATTAGTAAGTAAAACATAACCTACTATGATAAGGTATAACAATGAATTCATAAGAATGTATTCAAAATGGGGAGTGAGGCTTAATACCTTGAATTCATTAGTGTTTTTCATAGCAACAAACACCTCCCACGTTGTTGGGTCAAGATAGCTCCATTTCTCAGTGGTTGATTTCTTCCTCTTCTCAGCCTCCCGTATGTATAGTCTTGTTAGATTTGTTCTATAATTCCTCAGATTCCTCCCACAACGTTGCATCACTTTTTTGCAATGAAAATTTTCATCCAGGTCAAATATGCTCTACAAAATTTCATATACTTAATGGAATATTCTTAAAAATAGAATTATAAATAGTTTTAAAAATAGAATTGCAAATGTTAATATCTCACACATATTTCTTTCCATATGAAGTCTTTCTTACTTTTATCAATTTTATACCAAGATTCTACTTCTATACTACAATGTCTACGAGTAAGAACCCCTAGATATGAAATGAAAGAGCTCTAGTTCTTTCTAATAGGATTTCCTACATGATCAAACACAACTAACAACTTTGGTCCGTTACCACTTAGTTGTATCAACTTGTTCATCATGGTGATGTCCCTTATTATTTATTTTTTTATGCTGCTCATCAAGCTGAACAAGATCCTTAGGACATACATCCTCAACCTAAATTTGACAAAAAAAACACATACAGGTCATAAACAGATATAACTTAGTAAATATGATACAAAAAGATAGACATATTGTAAAATGCACAAAGTGTTGATAAACCAATACACAACTTACACCAGTGTCAGTAGGATGCTTCTCATCCTCACGGTAATCATCATCATGGTCATCATACTCATGGTCATCCGCCATATGAAAAAATGTCATATAAAAGATAGTCAAATAGTGAAATATAAGATTATAAAATTCACATCTAACATCTAAAAAAAATAAAAGCATGCCTCTAAATTGAGATCTTTTATCAATTGATATTCCCTCAGTGTGATCTCCACACACATATAAGTCAGCGTCAATTTCAATATTTGGTGTTGGCAAGCCTACTAAGAAAGGACTGGAGTCATCATACTTGTCATAGTACTCTTCTTTATCTATAAGATCTTCAATGAACTGTCTTTTACCATGAAGAAAAACTAATCATTTTTCTTTTACATGATCATTGATATAAAATACTTGCATCACCTATGATGTCATTATGAATGGTTCATCCATCTCTCCAATCTTTTCAAAATTCACTAATGAAAAACAAAATTCATCCACTATAACTCCTATAGTGTTATCAACCTAATTACACCTAAAGACCATAATTTTGAAATCTACGTAGTCAAACTCCCATATGTCTTCAATGACACTGTAATATGACATTTTAGCTTCACGTGGACTCTTATCCTTCACACTAGAAAAAATAATGAAGATGATTGAAGTGTGATCCCACCGTTTTGAACGACGCTCTTATCACCTTGACGCTTTGTGCAATATGAGAACCCATTTATGTCAAACTCTTCATAATACATAACATTCATTTTTGTTTTAAAGGCATGTATTTGATATTTTCAACAACATTATTTGGTGTTTGAGACAGTCGATGTAAAACTTTATCTTCAAACCACCTAATAAATGTCTTGTTATGCTCTCTAGCAAGCCACATTGAATTGGCTCGAGGATATTGTTTCTTGATGAAATTGGCATGTTCGGTGATATAGACACTCGCTTTGTCGATGTTATGTAAAATATACAAGTGAGCTTGTTCCCAAAGCTCATTATTGATTACTTTCACCAGTGCTCCTAAAATCCCTTTGTTGGAATAGTCGTCAATATTCTTGTCATTTACAGGAGCTTCAATATAACTCAGAAAGTCACTACAAAAGTCCATAACCTCCCTCGTCACATAACCCTCAATAATACTCCCTTCAAGTTGATAACAGTTTTGAACATCACCTTTATAAACACTCACTTACCATTCAAAATGATACATCCAATGCAAGAAAATTGGTCCCAACATTTTCACTTCCCTAGCCAAATAGACAACAAGATGTACCATGATATCAAATAATGAAGGAGGAAAATACATCTCAAGATGGTATAGGGTAAAAATCACTTATCTTTGTAACTTATTGAGATTCTAAGAATCAATAACTTTGCTGCATAGAGTGTTGAAGAAGAAACAAAGTTTGGTGATTGCAAACCTTGCACGCTTCAGTAGTATAGATTGAATTGCCACATGCAATATTTGTTGCATTAGAGTGTGACAATAATGCGATTCAAGACCTATCAACTTCATATCTTTCATTGATACCAGTCTATAGATATTGGAAGAGTATCCCTGTGGCACCTTAACATTAAGCAAGCACTCACAAAAACTTTTCTTCTCCTATCTAGACAACGTGTAAGAAGAAGGAGGTAAATATGTTTTTCAATCACTCATAACTACTTATGTTAATTTTCTCCATATTCCCATTTCTTGTAGGTCTATTTTGGATTTGATGCCATCTTTAGTCTTACTTGGTATATTCAACAGAGTACCAATGACACTATCACAAATATTTTTCTCAACATGCATGACATCGATACAATGCCTAACTTCTAAAGAACTCCAATAAAGAAGATCCCGGAATATTTACCTCTTCTTGAATAAATATTTGTCATTGTGTGTGGGAATGGTACATTGTGATCTCTTACCAAATTCATTGACAAAGTCTTTTACTCTTTCATAAGTAACCTCCCCTGGTATAGGTTTAGGGGCATTATGTTCCTCATTCGATCCATTGAACGCTTTGTGCAACCTTCGATAAGGATGGACTTTTAGAAGAAACCTTCGATGACCAAGATACACAGTACTCTTGCCTCCATATTTTAGTCATATTGAACCAATGTTCTCTTCACATATAGGGCATGCTTTGGATCCTTTTACACTGCACCATGACAAATTCCCATATGCTAGAAAGTCAGTAATAGTGCAAAACAACATAGCATGTAAACAAAATGTCTCTCTACATGAAGCATCATAGGTCATCACACTTTCACCCCAGAGTTTCTTTAAGTCATCAATCATAGGTTCAAGATAAATATTGATATCAATTCCAAGTTATTTAAGGCCCGATATCAACAATGACAACATAACATAGTTATTTTTCATACACAACCAAGGAGGAAGATTGTATATAACAAACATAACATGCCAAGTTCTATGTTGGCTGCTCAATGTGTCGTATGGATTCATCCCATGAATAGAAAGCCCAAGTCTTAGATTCCTGACCTCTTCACCAAATTCCAGGTATAATAAATCAATCTTCTTCCAATTTGGGAATCATACACATAAGATCCCATCATTATTTTTACTAACCTCCACATGCCACCTTAAATTCTCTACATCCATTAGATTGGAAAACAAGCATTGAAACTATGGTATTATAGGTAGATATCACATCACCTTGGCAGGAGAACCAGTTTTGGACTTTCCTGAAGTTGTCATTTTATACCTAGAAGCCCTACATTTTGGACAATCTTTTAAATCGACATAGTCCTTTTAAAATAACACACATTCATTCAGGCTTGCATGTATCTTATTGGCCTTCATTCCCATTGGGCATAACATTATCTTTAATTCATATGTTGAGATTGGAAGCTCGTTACCTTCAGGAAGAATTTCTTTCAACAAAGACAACAATGACGTGAAGCTTTTGTCGCTCCATCTATTGTTAGCCTTCAGATTATACAATCTCAACATAACGGTTAGCTTCGTAAACTTAGTACAACCTATATATAACAATATTTCAACATCATGCACAACATTCCTAACTAAGGAAGGTGGATTAGTGTTCTCTACCCCACATCTATCTAACATCACATCAACCATGTCTATCAGATTCGGTTCATTCACATCTACACCATCGACCACAATTTCTTCTTTAACACAAGTACTACTATCGACATTTATTGATCTCAAGTTTGGAATCTCTCCATGCCGATACCATTTTTATAGCCCTGTACAATCCCATTGCACATAACATAACTTTTGATTTCATCACCAGTGTTGACTTTTAAATTGTTACCGCAATGCCTACATGGACAATAGAACCTATCTCAAGGTTGTTTCCTATGTTCCTCCGCAAATCTTATAAACTGATCAAGACCAGTAATAAACTCAGGGGTGCAATGATTTGGAATGGACATCCATGATATATCCATTCTATGATCAAAGAAAAAACAAGTATAAAGGTTTAGGGTTTACAGATTAGGTTAAGGATTTATAGTTTCATTAGGATTTCTTATTTTAGATTTAGGGATAAAGGTTTATAGATTAGAATTTAGGGTTTATGATTTACAGATTAGGGTTTAGAGTTCAGTAATGAATGTGTGTATTCGATTTTCAAGAAAATTTTGATAGCATTTCTCCACAGTTCTCTAAGTACACCAATGTAGATGGGAAAATGTATACCAACATATGTACTTAGAGAAAAAATAGGGAAGTGCTGATGAAACATCTTGATAATTGAATATACACTAAATACTTACATCCTAAGTGAGACTAAGTATTCAAGAACAATCCCAAACCAGGGACTGCCTAAGATTTACTCCTAATTAGTAAATCTCGGATGGGTTTCTAGGCCATAATACAACGTTGTCATTTATAGACCTATGATCTTAGTGTCATTAGACACTTCAACTCGGCCCCACTATAGTTGTGAATCTATGACTCTATATTATGAGGGGTGAATGTATGACTCTATATTATATGGGTTTGTGGATCAGGTTCATGTACTATGTGTTGTAGAGAGTGGTTAAGTCATATTAAATCAATTTCTTGCAATAGTGTCTTATTTTCAAGTCATATGGTCATAAAAGAGCATAAGATTGTCCAAGATGGGATTTAGGGCTACAAGTATGATAAGAATACTGATTTGAAGTCTTAGGATAACACATGTAATATTAGATAATGAATTTTAACAAATTACATTCAATATGTGCATGAAGATTATGTTAGGTCTAATTATTTTACAAAGATGAATCTTTATGTCATTTGAGGTACCCATGTAAAGAGGAATGATATCTTATCTAACATGTCACATATCAAGATGAATTTTATTGATTTCAAAATGGGATAGTCATTTGATGAATAATCAAATAAAAGGTTAAGTTTTGATTAGGTAACAACATGTGTTAGCATAAAGAGTTACTTTTAGGTCAAAATAATCATTAGGGGTACATCAAGACTGAGTATGTAGCAACATTAATCACCTTTAAGAGATTCAAAGCAAGCATTTTTTTTTAAAATAGTTAAGGTATGTGTAGATTTAGGTTGTGAAAGGAATTTTACCTCTAGTAGCGGTGACATAGTGTTTGTGGCGATGGTGAACTTACCTCTAGTAGCAACGACAAAGGGCAGGTGGTGGTGGGCTACGATGACAGTAATGCACTGGCACTGGAGGCTGGAGGTGGCAGATAGCATTGAGCACCTGGAGGTGATAGATGACACACAAATGACGGCTAGAGGAAGAGCACCTGTAAGAGCAGTGGCAAGCAATGACGGCGGAGAGCACTATCACAATGGCAGCAGTGAGCAGCAGCAACGACAGATTGAGCAGCTGGAGCGAGAGGAATCACCATAGACCTAAGCTCGAGGGGGGAAATCTCGATGAAATAGAGACTGGGAGAAAGTTTGTTACACGTGGGTGATATTGAGTTACCTTGAGTCATTGGTTGTTTTAAAAAACCGATGAATAAGTACATCATCGTCGGTTAAGAAGATAAAAACAACTAACTTCTAATCCAAATAAAAAATAGACACCGGTTTAGTGTCATAGTCGTTGGTTACGTCTGAACAAAACCGATGAATAACTACATATCTAAGCAAAAAAAATTGCCCCCATATAGTCATCAGCTAGGAATACAAGACCGACGAATAACTCCTAAACTGAAAAAAAACAGACACTGATTTAGGACCATAGTCGTTAGTTATATCTAAAAAAACCTATGAATAACTACATATCCAAATAAAAAAAGTTTTCCTCGGGTTAGGGGTATAGTCGTCAGTTTTACAATAGAAGCCGATGAAAAAGAAGCAATTTTGAGGAAAATATTTTCGAAGGGACATGGTGCGAAAAGACCTAGTCGTCAGTTTCATCTAAAAAACTGACGATATAGACCTATCTCAATATAAAAATTTTGTGTCACCAACCAAAGGAACTTATTTGTCATTTGTTTAGAAGACTTGATGACTATTGAGGGGATAATTTTTTACAGGGACATGACACGAATACTTTGTCATCGGTTATATACAAAACCAATGCCAAACTAAAAATTTTAGAGGCAAATTTCCCCCCTAAAAAAATATATTTTGGGGGCAATTTAAGACATCAGTTTTGTGAAAAGAAACCAACATTAAAGTGAAAGTGATATCCATGTCTTTTCAAAATTGGCAGGATTTTACATATGGTGATGGTTGGCATGAAGAATCGACGTTGTTGGTAGATTAGTGTTTGTTTTTCTAAGGAACCTACATCACCAAAAGTGACATTAAACCTTAGATCTGTACTAGTGACAACTTGCTCTTGTTTTTCAATTTTATCCAAGGTAATTACAATAAGTTATATATGATCATTTTTGGTATAGAGTAGAAATAGATACCTCATCATAGTTATTACCTTGAACTTTCTTCTTCATTATGTGCACTTACATGTATTGCTTACTTCTACGACGATGCTTTTGCTGTTGTCTCTAATGTGACTAATTTTCCCTTTCTCTATTCATATGCCAATATCACTAGATCCTACAAAGTTGAGAGGGTTTTGGTACTCAAGTAAAGCCCATGATGGTTAGTATAAAATAAGATAGATTTTCATGTAACTTATATTATCAAGCCTGGAATATTTCTATAGGTATGATTTAAAATATTCAAATATAAGTTCTTGACAAATTTTTGATCGAACTTTATTTCAATTGAGAGGTTCCTTGGTCGATGTTCTTGTTGACCAAGGGCAGTTCTAGAATTTCTATTTTAACAATTTATGAATGGATCTTTATCTAAATAAAAGATATGTAAATAAATAGCTTAACATTTATGCAATTTTTTTACAAGAAAAATATATGTAAAGTTAACCTCAAATTAAGTTGAGTCAAGACATTAATATGTTAAGCAAATTAAGCTTAGGTCAAATCTAGACAAGTTAATCTTTTTATTCTAAGTTGGGAATTTTGGAACCCAAACCATGTCAATGACTCCTTTCTTTCAATATTCACATGATAAGGAGTAATGACCAAGATGTTGATAATAATGGCATGAGAGAGAAGAAATTCCATTTCTCCTTTCTACAACATTATTTGTAGGAACATATACAATTCTAGTGTTTGGAGCATATGTCTTTTTTGTTCTAGGCATATGTGAGGATTGATTCTTTGACACATATCCTAAACCTATTCTTCCTATTTTATTCGAAGTATAAACTAAGATTGTAACACCTGGGCTCACTGCTTGAGGCTCTAGTAGTGTTTCAGGAATGATGACTGACCCCAGAGACCACCACTAGACTTAACTGTGCACTTTGTCCTCACTCATGCGCAAGCCATGATAAACTTCCTAAATGTTCACCCATCCTAGTACTACTCTGGGTTGAGCACGCTTAACCATAAACTTCTTCAGTGATGGGGTCCCTAAAAAAGAGGTGCACCTTGGTGATATGGATAGTCCAATCATTCTTTTAAGATTATTTTATCCAAGGCATCAAATCCTGAGATGTTACAATCTTCTCTACTTAGACTCCTGACGTCCTCGTTAAGGCTCAACTATATGGCCTCATAATATTTCCTCATTTCAATGCAGACCTAGAATGGACCATGGGCACCTAACTACTGGAGGGGTTATGTCTTTGATACCATTTGTAACATCTGGGCCTATCACCTGAGGCTCTAGTAGAGTTTCACGAATGTTGACTGATTCCACATACCACCACTAGCCTTAATTGCGTGCTTTTTCCTCACTCACGTGTAAGCCAGGATGAACATCCCGATTGGTCACCCATCCTAGTACTACTCTGGGCTGAGCATGCTTAACCATAGAGTTCTTTAGTGATGGGCTCCCTGAAAAATAGGTGCACCTTGGTGATATGGGTAGTCCAATCATTCTTTTTGAGATCAATTTATCAAAGGCCTCAAATCCTGGGACATTACAAATATGTTATCAAGACTTTTATTTCTTGTATTAATATTAAAACTTGGTTTTACAACTCAATAGTTTCAACAACCTTTTTAGTTACATCTAAGTTTACTGAGAAAGATTTGAAAGTAATGCATCTCTTTCTTTTATCAAAGCATCATAATCTACATGATTGCATAAAATAGGTTGAGTTTGATAATCATTTGGTTTAGCAAGCATATCAACTTTTATTGAGAAAGAATACTATTTTTATTTTCAAGAATAAACATTTGAGCCTTATAATTCTCAACAAATTCTTTTAGTGTTTTATTTGAATATTTTAGAGTACCATTTTCAGAACTAAGACTATTTTGGTTATTGTGAAGATCATCAATAATTTTAACAAGTTTCTTCTTTTGTATTTTGCAATCAATATATTTGTCATGAAGTTTTCAAGACTATTAACTAATTCTTCTTTAGATAAAAAAAATACTTACCTCATTGGTTTCTTTTTCATCTGTTATTGCCATGGGACATTCTACCTTCTCCTCTTTACTGCTTTCATTATCATCACTTGATTGCTCCCATGCAACTTTGTAGGAATTATTATTACCTTTCTTGATCTTTAGGCATTCAAAAGTCAAGTGGCCTCTCTTTACACATTCAAAACACCATTTACAACCATTGTTTGATCCGTTGAACGTTGGTGGCTTGCTCTCGTGTAATCCTTCCAAATTGAGGTTGCCAAGTATGCCTTCCCCCATTCTTCAAGACCGGTGACGACTCCTTGAAGACGTACTCTGATACCAATTAAAAAGATCTAGAGGGGGGCCAAATGGAGCTTTATGATAATTTTAATCAAATGAAATTACTTAACTTAAAGTGCATTAAAGATATAAAATAAAAGAGGCAACCAAAGAAGGACACAAAGATTTAGAGTGGTTCCATCTAAGAAGTCAGTACACTACATAGTTGTTACCAACCAGGATTTACAAAACATGTATTTTGTTCCTTTTATACACCGATACACAATACACAAAATTTACTGGTGCCTTTTGTGTGTCAAGATAAATCCTACTTTTTAGCCTAAGGAGAACCACCACCTTCTTTAACAGGCTGCCAGAAGGTCACCCTCTTGGAGATGATCACAATCCACCTCCACCACCTTAGTTGTAGCTTTCAGCCATGAAGTAGCACCAAGAGTGCTCACCACAACCTTCTTCCTTGAAGTAGTGAGAAGAAACATCACACTGTTGTACAAGAACAAGAGAGGAATAAGGAGATTACAATGCTCTTTTCACAAGATGTACAATTTAGCACTATGGACAAGTGATGGTGATCTTCTTCCAAAAAGATTAGTAAAAGTTGTATTGGATGGAGCACCACAACCTTCTTCCTTGAAGTAGTGAGAAGAAACATCACACTGTTGTACATGAACAAGAGAGGAATAAGGAGATTACAATGCTCTTTTCACAAGATGTACAATTTAGCACTATGGACAAGTAATGGTGATCTTCTTCCACAAAGATTAGTAAAAGTTGTATTGGATGGAGAGAACACTCGAACTAATGTTGGGGTTTAGTCTAGATTGATGAAAATATCAAATTTAAGGACTAATCACTTTTTAGAAGAATCCTAGATCAAGTGTATGTCAATGTATATGCATTTGTTGCTCAAAAGTTGTGTCTAAGTGTCCTAAGACCACTATTATTTATATGAATTGTTTACAAGTGGCTAGGACATCTTAGGGAGAGTCTAGAGTGTTTTGGGTGGTCAACTAGCCATTTGGATGAAGTTAATTAAGACACAATGACTAGTTTGATCACTAATTAATTTTAGTGCAGAACGCTTCTCAATCAAGATTCATTTTGATGGGGAACTATCTTGGTTATAAAAAAATTTGTCTGAGAATGTTCTGAGTGTGAGATTGCTCCAATGACTATATGCTACTTTAACTCCCTAGTCAAAGGTGTCACAACGTCTCTTTGTTGGTCAAACTTTTCTTCGACCGACCATATCATTCAAGATTATCTTTAACCGAGAATGACCAAGAACTTAAATATGCAATGCTATTTCTTCAGTTGATAGACACTTCAACGAGGCTCTAATTTGGCCAACATATATTTTGACCAAGGAGGAATTTGTTCAAGAATATGTAAAGTGTGTGAGGTCCTATAAAAGGGTTATTTGAAACCTCTCAACCCTAAGGTCTTTATGTGAAGTAGGATAGGATTTTTGGTAGGTTTCAAAAAATTATCACTTGTCCTTACATCATGTCTATCAAGTTGTACAGAAGCACAAGAATACTTAAATACATGATACAACTTGATTTGCATTACCCAAACATATATGTTTGCATAGTGTTTGTATTTAGATCTAGACTTAGCTCCTTGATCACCTGAAATACTTTAATACACTTGTTAGTTATATAATTTGAGAAATATTTGCACCATAGAAATATGAAATATGAGTGTGGCATATCCGAAAAGCCAACATCACACACATGCGGCTAATTATGGTTCTCTTTCCATGTGATATGAGTATACAACAATTTAGTGTACAAAATCACTTTTGCACTTCAGGAAAATATAAGCTCAAAAAACCTTCTAAACAAAATAAATCAATACATATTTTTATTACTGAGACTATTATTATACTCATGTAATTACATACATTCTAGTTATATTTTCATTAATTGGATTTTAGCGAATATATTTCTATCTTTTATGATTATTTCTAGAATGAAGTTTGTAAAAAGGTTTAAATAAACTACAATTTTCAATTTTAAATAAATCTCTATATTATGGATATTGCATTTAAATTCAATTTCTTCTACATATGAGATAGGTCTTTGTACCGATTAGTTGGTTCCACTGATAAGTCTGCTTGATTTGTTAGACACACATCATTGGTTCAATTCTCAGATGGAACATCCACAAAAGTGGAGAGGTTTATAAAAATATCTAAAGGCTTGACTTCATTTGTGTACCAGTATAGAGATAGCGTATAACATTATTTTTAAGCCTACATCATCATTTTATAAGCAACATTTATGTGCTAACACTATAGAATTTGCATCATAGCATCGACTGCATTATCTAAAGAAAAATTGACCTTAGAGAGAAGTGTCAGGTTTGCCGCAAGCAGTACCTGAGACAATAGAAGTGCTTTATTGTTATTTATATCTACTAAAACTGACCCTACATACCAATCTGGCCAGTTAAGATCTACAAGTGTAGTATATATAACATAATTTGGATTATGTTGAATCACTTATAATAGGATATCTTAGGACCATGCTCATCAATGACATGGATTCAGGCATAATCATGAAAAAATATCCTTCGTCAAACTAGCCTACCCTTTACTATGCATACATAGGGATAGCCCCAGCTTATCCAAAATGACCGACCCTAAAGGTATATAAGGTTATTTATTTAAAAAGCCAACCCTATAGATCATATCAGTTAAAATCTAATAATAAATTTAGCATCGATTAACTAACATAATCGATCCTAGAGGTCTACAAGGTCATTTATTTAAAAAAGTAACCCTCAAGGTTAATCGTATCAGTTAAAACCTGAATACAAATATAGCATCGATTTATCTCACATAATGGACCCTAAAGGTTGATAAGATCATATATTAAAAAAAGACCCTAAAGGTCTATAAGGTCAGTTTATTAGTTTAAATTTGAACATAAATTTAGCCTCAATTTATCTAAATAACAGACTAAAAGGTTTATAAAGTCAATTCTTTTATAGTAACGAACACCATGCATATGATTTTTTTACAACTGAAAATAAATATATTTTACAAAGATCAACATCGCAATAAGTGGCGGAGCCCATAATGTGTGGTTGGATGGATACCACTCTATGCAAGGGTACAACTGAGATATTTTCATAGGGCTCTCATGGAAATTTCCACTAATATCTAGATCATGTCAGTATGTTTAATACATGGTTTCCAAAAGAATTATAGGGCACTTCTCCCCTTGACATCCATGTGGCTTTGCCACATCCTGTAATAGAAAGAAGACTTAAAATATAAAGATACAAACCTAAAATACATACTAAATTCACTTGCTAGATTTCATGTTAATTCCTATTTGAATGAATTTATATACTTCATCAATTATCAAATCAAATACATTCACAACCATAGCATTTCAATCACATATTTAATTGAGTCATTCACACACATTGCATATCATTCAAAATCTACATGATTCACAATCCACAACATCCATAAAATGCAAGAAATATTTTATTAAATGAGTTTGAGGTAATATTCTAAATTTATGTCAGTGATACAATAATAAATTTGAAACTAAGAGTGTTAAACTATATATATATAAATAAAACTAACATATGCATTCAATCCAATGCCATGGTGACTTCTTTTAGGAAAGCATCATACCACTCTTCTTGAAGTTTATTTAAATTCTCAGTTGTGTAAGGTTGAGTGTTAAAGATCATATAAGAAACATACATGCTAATATTTTACAAAATGATCAAAATTCAATTGTAAATTTAAAATGTTATTCTGCATTACTCGATCTATAATTTGAATGTCATGTGTTTCTATCTTGACAATGGTTTATATATTTTTTATTACACAATATCCACAAACATAAACTATTTTTGTAGATGATACAATAAATAAAGAATTGTACTTGACTTTAATAAATTAATATAAATAGAGTTGAGACTGAGTCATCAAACTAACTACTTTGATATTCTTCAAACTCATTACTAAGTCATCTAACTAGCTACATTGACATGACAAAATTACTATAAATAGAGTTGACATCAGACTAAGTCATCAAACTAGCTACCTTGACATTACTCAAACTTGTCTTTAATTTTGAAAGTATTTGTTCTCCACCTTCAAAGAAAGATTTTATACCCCAATTAACTAAATAATTAAGATAGTTGGATAAATAGAAATATCATGACAAAGCATAATAATTAATGTGGTAATGAAGACATATTTATTCTTATTCAATAATTGGGAATACCCTTGATGCTTTTCCCAGTGGGTCAAGATAATAAACAATCATCAAGCTTGGAACAACCATCATCAATTCCCGATATCTGACCCTAAGTAAGAAATAACATGAATATTGAAACAAACCACAATAACAATTTCCGCAATAATAAAATTGAATAATATAAACTTACTCAAAAATAAAAGTAACTAGAGTAATGCCCTTTTCCACACTAACAAAATATCTGAATGAAGTAGAGAAATATTCAACTACATCTTCAATTTTATTCATGTGACTAGTGACTGAAGGAACAAAGAATCCAACATTCATTATTTATAAATTAAAGGGCTCTATATATAAGAGGATATAAAAACATTGATAATCACTTAATATATATAAATCAGTCAAAAATATATGTTGGACTTTGTTATACTGATATAATCTTACCATATCCATACTTCTATTATAGAAGTATTTAGCCAATCATACCTAGAAAATTGTCTAATATCTTCAAGAAAGACATAATGCTCAGAGTCTTTCCCTATTACATCCTCAATGAAATTGACAAACATGTTTGATCTCAATTTTTGATTGGCTATGGATTGACACATGTACATTTACTTCTCGATTCATTAAAATATGGATTCCAGAATGAAAGATGGATTAGATATAGGAGGATGACCAATAGGATTCTAGATTTTTGGTTTATGGATATATTAAATTGCATATTTACATCAACCAAATTCATATGTAGACAATTAGAAAAAACATAATAGAAATTTAACATAACTTGTCATAGATAAGCAACTGTCTACGCCACCCCATATGTTTCCACATATGTACCTAGAAAAAGGATGGGTAAGTATTATCAATTCTTTATTTAAAATCAAACATACATTATAAAAAAGTCCCAGACTAGGGACTATCTAATATTTATTCCTAATGAATACAAATGCTAGATGGGATTCTAACCCAAGTCAACATATAAATGTATCATTATCATATTAATATATGAGATTAAATTAACATCTCTGTGTTAAACTCTAAACCCAAAAATAAACTTGAGTAAATTTATTAAACCATAAACTTCAATATATTTTGATTTGGTTATGAAACGTTAAACCCCTAAGATCATTTAGGTTAAGTTAATCAAACTTAAACCCTAAGTACTTAATCAATTAGTATTCAAATAGAAAGTTATACATTATCTAACAAATTAGTCACACACAATTTATTTATTTATTATATAATTCATTCGATATTGATTCAATTATAATGATCAAACACATGCATTTTTTAAGCAATTAACACAATATCATAATTAATATCGACACTTAACACATGCCATTTCAAATAATACATCATTGATAAATGAACATAAATATTGGACACATCATATTTTTTTTATAGAAAATAGTACCATTACCAACCTTATTATTACCAACTAGATAGAATAAAAAAATACCTATGTGGAGGCTGAGTCAGAATAGAGGAAACCCAAATAAGTATAGAGGAAACCAACACTCTTGACTTCGGTGACAATATGGAGGAAACACCCACGACAAGGTCTGGTATTCAATGACAACATGGAGGAAAGAAGCCCTCAAAGGCTTTTGTGACCATGTGTGTGGAAGAGCAAAACCCTCACCCAGGGCTTCAGAAGTGGTTCATATGGAGGAAACATGGAACGTCAGGGCTTGCATGACAACATGGAGAAATAACGAACATGCACTCTAAGGAGGAGGCAACAATGTCAATGACGGAAGGAGGCAACGATAACGTAGATTGTGGCAACCTGTCACACAAAGTAAGATTACTCAAAACTTAGACATGATCATCTGCTAATAAAACACATCACTAAAAGGAGGTTTATTTAAAACTGATTTATAGTTTCACAAACTTACTCAACAACATTTGCACAAAAGTCTAACATCTTAAATTATTTCATAAATCATACCAAACATCACTTATATTGATTTCCTTGGCCTCATCCAGCACATATACACATGATGTATCATCTACATGTACAACATCAGAATACCAAGAAAGCTCGAGTCAATAAAACACCATATACAAAACCTTCCCCCCGGACCTAAGAGTGCATGGACGACTCTAGGACACATTAGACATCTAATCAACTCCTTCTGTGTTCCATCACATCATCTCCTCCTTGCTGGCATAGGATCACTACTGCTATTGATAATCACCTAAAAAGATTGTGGTGACCTACATGTGAGACCCATGTCCCAACAATAACTCTTAAAAAATCTTATTGATTACATCAGGTTATATAAATCAACATGTTAAGTAGATTAAGAAGCTTAAGAATATAGATAGATAATGAGACAAATGGAATTACCAATTATGGGGGCTTTATTAATAGCAATTCTAATCAGAGTCTTAGAAGCAAGCATTATTTTCAACTACTAGATGTAGATATTACTATGAGCATAACCATCATCATGAGCCTAACTAGCATCATAATTATCGATAATAGTATGATCATATTTGAATGGTAGGAGCATGTCTAACAACATAACATGTCTAATAGCATATCATGTATAACATGATAAGCATGTCGACTTCGTCAGTAGATCTAACATCACAAGCACAACTACCAACATAAGTATTATTAGCAATATAAGCATACCTAACAACATAGGCATGGCTAACAATATAAGCATTTCTAATAACATAACCAGAACTAAGAATATACACATGATTAGTAGTATAGGCATTGCTAATAGCATGAGGTAACTTGCATCATAAATATAACCAATAGTAACAATATACCTAATTACATAAACATGGCTACTTCTCTTATTGCACAATACATCATCTATACATGAAAAGAGCAAACAAGGCTTATCATTCAATCTGAATCGATGTGTGTAACCCTAACATATATACTGCATGGATGGATTATGTCATTTATTAATACATGGGGAGTTTGATTTGTACCTCCAAAAATCCAACGAAGCACTTCTAAGTCAAAATCAATTTCGTACAAGATCAATGATGACCCAAATCCTAAGATCTTATTTGCCCCCGTAAGTATGGGTCCGCCACAACGAAACATAAGGTCAAGCTACAAAATAGCCTAGTCCGCCCTTGGTACAGGTCATGACACTAGTAAAATAGAGACACGACCATAGTCATTCTCCTACCAAGGTATGACCACAACCATCCCCAAAACATATCACATATACTAAATCATATCATTTGAGATACAAACTCAATTGTTCTCCTGCCAAGGTATTACCACAACCATTCCTGTGAACCTACATATACTCAACAATATACGACTCTGAGCTTCCATTAGAGGAATACTCATTTCAACATCTAGCAAATCCTGACACTAGAATGGATCTCGACACATGGTACTACATGATTATGAATTAAAGCTGAATCAAACAAGTGGACAAACAAAACCTAATTATTTCTAGCAAGCATTAATGCATAACAACTTCAGAAGATATAAAAGGTATGAGGCTAAATCCTTATTTCAACATTACAATGTGCTATTTCATTTCCATTCATGAGACTCTACTTGTAATCATACCAACACATGATATAAATCCTTATCACATTATCCCAAGATACCAAGCCTTATCACATCATGAACAAAAGCACACCTCCATTAGGGTTCAATCATGCCCAAAGGTCATTAAGACCATCACACTATCTCCTACAAGAACATCATTATCTTACCATGCCTTCCAAAATATTCAACAAACCTTCATTGCATTTGTGATACATATGTTCAACATAACATTGCAATATAGAACTAAAATATGTTCACAGACTAACATAGTAAGGTTATATTAGCAATAAGGGCCTTCCTTTAGGGTACCAATCATGCAAAGAAATTAGGTATGATTAACCACCATTATGTTTGATGGTACTAGGGTTAGTTTTTAACAACACAAAGTTGAACTTAACATTTCAAATCAGCACTTATAACAACCTTAGGTTTATAGTCATTTGAGCGCAAAGGTAAGACTCCAAACTCATGGGCTTAAAACCATTGATCCTAAATCATCATATCCCCATCATCAGATCAAGTACACTAAGAACAACCCATCAAATCATAGAACACAAATCTAACCATCGGGTTTAAGGCAATCAAAACCATTGCACCATGTATATGAATCACCACCATTGAATCACAATTGCATAAAACATAACCATCAGATGAGGGAATCAAACCAAAAAAAACTTCCAAGCATAAATCCTCACCCATGACCTTTGGATGTTATATTGGTAAAACCATCAGATGCAAAACATGTACAACCTTGGGCGTTCATCTAGAAAAACCATTGATTGAGAAACTAAGTGAACCATCTATTGGTATGAATGCCCTGAGATCCAATTATGGGATGATTGGTGGGATACATTAAGATTGATTTGATAAACATCAAAGACAAGCTTCCAATTCTTTCTGGTTCAATCATAAGAGATAATGATACAACATATTGAATGTCTAGAGAATGACAATACTCAATGATGTATGCTTTCAGGTTAAGGACCTGAATGATGAGATCATACAGATGCTAAGAGTTTGTACATTCTTATTATGTCCCTAATCAGATGTCATTGTGGAAGGTAGATAGACAACAATGACACACAAGACTAGATTGTGGTGTTGGTTGATGACAAAATCTCATTAGTCATGATATGGAGATATCAAACCAAACACATATGTACTCGTTAGAGAACAAGTTTACCGGACATACCCACCGTGAGTTTGACACATGGAACCATGACATGGTAGTCACAGTCAGTTCTCACAGTGATGGTGGTGAGTGTGATTCTTTGACTTGAAATCACTACACTCAACACATGTCATTGGGGATACTTTGACATCATCAAACACAGTCTTGAAACATGGGTTGTTATAAAGGTGATGATTGGGTGGCTTTGTCACATGGGACTTTTGAGGGGTGAGTGATAGATATGGGATTTGTCCCTTCTGAGGGAGTTTGATATCCATGGCCACTTGATGAGTAAGATTGAGATAGGCGTGCACATGCATGTGTGAATTAGTATGTGATATTGATGTCATACATATCTCCTCCAATCTACTCTGAGATCAAGAAAGTGAATGAACATTGACATGATGACTGTTCCATGCCTTGAGTTCATTCGAGATATCAGTGACAAAGGAATTATACATTCGCTGTAACACCATTCATGGATTTTAGGATTGAAAGTTGTTCTTCAACTTTCTATTTCACTTGGGTAGCACTGATGTGCGACTAGGCACCGCTCTTTGCTTATGAAGTCATAAATGTTATGGACTTTCACTGCCAATGTGAAATGGACCTGCAGGGTCACACACATAGGATTTAACCTGGAAGAGGAGTTCATCCACAAACCATGTTTAGATTGATTACTAAAGGAGTTTAGTAGTTCAATTAAACACTCAATTGATTGATAGCTCAATATCATAGTGTTTAAGGTGTTGGACCGATTGATTGGAGTATGGGATTGATTGAAACTGTGATTGACTGATTTGTACAAGTCTGTTGTTCCAATCGATCGGCTTGGGAGATGAACCGATCGGCCCAAGTTGGTGAACTGATCCACTCAACAGGTGAGACGATCGGCTCATGTGCAATGAACCGATCGGCTCAATTGTTGAACCGGTCGGCTCATGTGTCCAACTGAGATCATTTGGAAAGTCAAAAGACTATTTTGCAAATACAATTTTTTTCACTTGTACACATTCGATTTGGACAAGGATTAATATTTGATTAATCAGAGACAAATTTGAAAGTCAATTTGAGTTGCACCAGGACCACAAACTGATCAGCTCATGTGATGAACCGATCGGCTCAGGTGTCCCAGACGATCGGTTCATCTTGAAACGATCGGTTGAGGTCACCAAATGATCATTTCAAGGTTGAAATGATCGGTTCAGGTGGCACAAGTTGGTTGTTTTGGGGAAAATCTTGAACCTTTCTACTCCTGCATTAATCCATCATTTCTCGGGATAGAGAACCCTATCCCATGACCCTCCTATATATATAGGGGTAGTGGGGGCTTCTCTAGTGAATAACTCAGTGCACCAGTTGCTCTGCAAAGTTGTCATTCTCTCTGGTTTTGGTAACCGAGAGAGAGCCCGAGCAAGTGCTACCCGATAAGGGAGGCACAATAAGGGAAATACAACTGCAGAAAGCGACTGGTGGTAGGAGAGTGTGTCGGTGACTAGTACGCCGACATGAGGGTGCGACTCCTTTCGATTCCTTGTGGGACAAGGAGATCGGAGTTCCAGGTGGTCCGTGTGGACTACTTCAGAGGCGGGAGACTTCTGCCGCTCGGAGGACAACTGTCAATCTCGATAGTCCCGGTAAGACCAGGAGCTGACAGTCCCGGTGAGACCAGGAGCTGCATAGACACCGTCCAAGACCAGAGGTGAAGACCGTGCAAGCCACGAGGTAACGTCGCTGAACAAACCTCGGGACAAGGTATGCCTCCAAAAACCATCCTTCCTATTGTATAGACGTTGACGCGTTTCCTTTGTTCGGAGTTTGGGGAGAAGAATTTTTTTATTTCCACTGCCTTCTCTGTCTCCCCTAAAACCCAACAGTGGTATTAGAGCCATGTCAGCTGCTGTATACTTTAGGATTATCGATATGATCGATTTTGATTTGTCGCCTTTATTTATTGCATACGATGTGAATAAAATTGGCTCTATGCATGTCCAATCCTAAATCCACAAATCCCAATATACAATATGATATGTAATATGAATGCACTCGATACACGTCACCCTTAAACAAGTTTTGTGGTGGATGTATAACGTGGTTATGGCCAATAGACCCTATGTGTGTGCTTGGTTGTATGTGGTTGCTTGCATCTCAGTCTGCACACTGTTTCCCTATCTCCTATTCCTGATGTAACTCGAGATAACTCGAGAATTTCTTTCCCACCTTTGCTCCCCCTCGAATGTAACTCGAGGCTTCCCTTTTCAAATGTAAAATAGGATAGATTTTATTTCCTGTTATGTCAAAGAACGGTGGACAACCTGACAACAACTGAGATGATCGGTTCAAGGCGTGAACCAATCGGTTGGCGATCCAGACGACCGGTTCGAGGAGTGAGACGATCGAGTGGCGGCCATGAGGAGATGCACGACGACCAGGAAAACCGATCGGTTGGAGGAGTCAACCGATCGGCTGGTGGCACCCAGACGATTGGGCAGGATGAGCAGGACATTCATGTGATGAGTTGATCAACTCAGACGGCTATAGCACTTCATCTTGTACATGTTGCATGTGATGTAGACCTAGATGACCGTGATTCATCTTGGCTCAAGGAATCACATTAGGATGGCCATAATCATCACTTTTATCGCTTCACATGTTTTCTGTGGGATATAGCATGTATATGATACATACTATATATTGTGGTGATTGGATATGTATATGTACCTATAAACCAAATCCCTCATTAAATATTAAAGTTTTAGATGCCTTCCAAATGCGATACACGTGAAAATCTTGATCGGCCAAGTGTGGGCACGCCCTAGCGTGGTGCACCGTCTATCTTGTGGAAGCATGAAGGATGAATATGTGGGTCTGCCCTAGCATGGTGCATATTTCATCGTGTTGGCTTTGGGTCAGACTTAACAAGTTGACCTAGATAGGATCTAGAACCTTGAGGCATGGAGGTGATCATGGCAAGGAGTTGCATATGATGCAATTGGAAAAAGTTGCCTACCTGGAAGATCTAAGTTGTGGGTGACAGCCCTAGCTGGTTCATGACTTAGAGGATTTTAGGATCTTGACCCACTAGAAGATTGTACCCTGCAATCTTGCGAATTGATGGTGAGGGCTATCAATTTGAACAAAAATAGTGGGAGCGATAATTAATTAAAGTCCCAATTATATCGTCAACCTTTTAAATCAATCAAATAAGTCAAAATTGAGTTTTGGACTAAATTTCATATGTTTCCTTTTGTAGTACAAATGACAACAAACAACAATCACTTTTTGTTGTGATCAGTCCTTGAAAAGGACAAGATGAATGGGACTAACTTCCACGACTCGTTTAGGTCATTGAGAATTGTTCTCACTCAAGAGAGAAATCTCTATGTCCTGGATACTCTAGTTCCAGAGGAACCTGCTCCTACCGCACCAAAGGCAGAAAGGGATGCTTATAAGAAGCATTCTGATGATTCCATTGATGCAAAGTGCTTGATGTTGTGCTCCATGAACCACGAGTTGCAGAGACAACATGAGAACATGGGTGTCATTGAGATGATTCAACATCTCAAGAACATGTATGAAGATCAAGCACGACAAGAGAGATATGATGTCTCCAGGGCGATGTTCAAGTGCGTCATGACAGAAGGAGATCCAGTTGGTCCTCACACACTCAAGATGATTGGGTATGTGGAGAACCTGACGAGACTGGGATTTCTCCTAAGCTAAGAGTTGGCTACTGACATGATAGATGAAGTTACTTGATCATGCAATGGCTGAAAGGAGCCTAGAGACGACGAAAGTTGTGAGCAGATGCAAAGTAGACTGACATGCAGTTCATTGTGGGAGAATATGTGACATAAAAAAAATCTGACCCCTCTAAGTTACAGCTAGGAGAGCTGAGTTCCCGATGCATGGGTCCATTAAGGATGGATTGGTGAAAAAGGTTGTGTTTGATCTTACCCTTCAGGATAAGGTAATGTGTGACGAGTTCCCTGTGTCCAATTTAGAGCACTATGTGAGGTACCCCGACCAAAGGCTGAGCAATGAACCTAGTGAGCCCCAAGGGAGGATGAAATGACCTGAGTCACCTGTGCAGTTTATAGACGACAGGGTGAAAGAACTCAGAGAAAAGAATAAGTGATGATAAAGGTTCTTTGGAAGTGCCATGGGTAGGGTAAAGCCACATAGGGGCCAATGATGGACATGGAAAAGTCTTATCCTGAATTGTTTGTTGGTTTGTTTGTTGTTTGGTTGATGGAATTTTGTGGACAAAATTCCTATAAGAGGGGAAGGATGTTACAACCCCAATTTTTGGGTTCAATTAGTGAGAAATGTAATTTCTCATATTAAAGATAATTGAACAAATAATGATATGATTTGTTTTGAATAAATGGATTCCTTTCACAATAGCCTTGATTGGTTGCTTTGTGGGCTTTATTGGCTATTGGGCCCAATAACAAGGAAATTCAATTAGTAAATGGATAATTGAATTTTTAAGAAGAGAAATATGTAGAAACTTCTAGAAGGCAAATCCAAAGAGGATTTCGTGCCTCTTGGTTTCCTTGGGTGCCAAGGAGTCCAAGGTTGCAAAAAGAAAGCAATAAGAAAAGAAAAGTTCAATTAAGTATTTTCTTTATGAAGAAAGAAATTGGAAAATAATGATAAAATGTGGAAAATGAGTGGAAAGAGGCATAAATGAGATTTCTTGGTGAAATTTCGTATCCATGATGCTCCTAATGATAAAAGGAATACCAATGAGGAAAATAGAAGAAAAATAAAGAGAAATCCTCAAAGAGAGATATTTTAATAAGAAATAAACAAGATAATGTGAAATAATGCATATTGATGCATTTAAGGATAATGAGTATTCCTTAAAAAGGAATTTCGAATTATTAGAGTTTCTTGGGATCCAAGGAGTCCCAATGGAGAAAGAACAAAGAGAAAATATCTATAAAAGAAAATAAGATCATAATTAATGGATTTTATGATAAGGAAAAAAAGAAGTATTTCCTAATAAAAGAGAATATAATTTCGTGCCAATAGCAAGAACCACAAGAATAATAAAGAGGATTTTCGAAATCCTAATACTTGAAGAAAAAGGAATAATAAAAAGATAAAGAAGAGAGAGAAGGTTCTTCTCATGGAAGGTTTTGGTTTCATTTTTGTAAAAGGACTCTTTGATTCGTGAAAAGCCAGCTTAGGGCTTCTTTCCTCACCCCTTTTTAAAGGATAGAATTGTGGTTTGAGTCCGAGAGAGAGGGAGAGATATCCAACATTCTCTTCCTTGTTGTTCTTCATTCAAACCCTAGTTGGGGAAAGTATGTCTGACCCTGAGGCAGAGAGGACTCATGAGGTCATCTCGATCGATGGGAGAGCTTCCACGACGACCTGGGATGATCGACCATCATCCACATGCCCTCAGCCGCCGTGCAGTGCCTGCAAAAGGCCAGCGACAGGTCTGCAGTCGCACGCCTGCCCCGCACAAGACAACCACCTAGGACGCGCGATGGGTGGCGTTCCAGGTGCGGCAGCAGGCGGCGGAGCAAGAGCTGCATCGGGCGGAGGGTTTCGAGCTCTGGATGGGAGGGGGCGGACCCCAGAAGATCTGCAAAATGATGACAGTCATTTTGAAATGTTTTAAGCAAGCTGCCCCGCGTTGCTTGGAAGGCGCCTACGTGGCACTTCCTTATTGGCCAAATAAGTGTTTTAATGCAAAATTCATAGATAAAAATTGGTAGCTCGGATCAAAACAAGTTATATATGAAAATTGATCCTCAGAATGAGAGGAACCCAAATAAATTATTTTTTAAGTCTGATTCTAATTACAATCCGAAAATTAATGGAAGTAATCATCTTTAATACTTTAATGATTAAGAAACTCTACTTTGAGATGATTATCGTAGTTAGTAGAGTTTAATGGATCACTACAGTTGATAATAACCTGTTAATTGTAAAAAGGTACTTTAAGATCGAAAATGATGATCTTTGCATGTGATTAGGTTAATTTAGAGATGATGTGCATAAATATGCTTGCAATATGAAAAGTGCATAAAGATATCATTTTTAATGATTTAATTAATGAAAAACCGTTAGATTTGATGATAGATGGTTTTAATGTTGATCAATGGGTAATTTAAGCCTATTGTTCATAAAAGTGAAAATAAGATCTAAAAAGATAATATTTTTATATAATTGGTTTAATTTAGGGTTTTGTGCATGAATATGCATTAATGAGTTTGAAAACCCTAATTTAGGTGAATATGACTTTTAAATGTTTTAATTGTTCAAATCCATAAACAAGTAGGGATATGATGATCCTAAGTCAATCTGAGTATAAAAGACTATTAAATGAATAGTTTGAGAAATTAGGGTTTATATAAATGGAAAAGAGTATTTTAGGATTTGTTGACCTAAAAGGGATGAAGTTTGAGAAATCGATCTAAGAAACCCTAATGAATATTAATGAAACCTTAATGCGGATTAGAAACCCTAGAAAGAGAATCCAAGTTAATAAAGGTAGATTCTTGATGAAATGTGTAATAAATAGAGTATATATTCTTTTCAGGAAATATGTGTTGATTGAATTACTTGCTTGGATCCGTTGATTGGCTTGATTGTATATACATGAAGTAAATGTTGAATAATCTGCATGACTCATCAAATCAGGTATGTGGTTACGCTTATGACTATACCGAATAGTTTCCCGAGGATTTTATCGACGTTTCCTTCAATGCATGAATTAACTGTTAGATGTCTATTTATTTCATGCAACTATAAAGTGACTATGATTATCACTATAAATGAGTATATATAACTGGCTAGATCCGGGTCCACCTCTGTTACTTTGAAAAGGCTAAAAAAGGGGTAATTCTAGAGCAAGGTCTAGGTTAGCGAGAGTTAGAAACTGGCTACCTACGTGTAGTTCCATGAGACTCATTAGCCTGCCATGAGTTAAGGAGTGGGCTACTTACGAGTAGTGCCATGTGACTCAACCCTAGAAACTGGTTCACTTATAGGTGGGACCATGAGGGGTTTAATGGGGATCTACCATAAGGAAGGTAGGATCCAGGTCCACTGCAGGGATAGTACAGAGGATAGGGTACTCATGGATTGCGGATGTTATATTTAAAATGTAATCTTGATTGTTAAATGATAATTGAATGCAATACACTATTATAGGTAATTGCATGTTTATTGTTTCCCCCACATACCAGCTTCGGCTGACTGATGTTTTGTTTGTCGGCGTTTTAGGTACAAGCCAAAAGGACAAACAGTAAATCGTCACATTGTGAAATACATGAAGAAAAAAAAATACAAGGAGGATTAGTTAGCGTAGAATCATTAAGTGGATAGAAGTTAGAAATCCAAAATTTCAAAAGGTATGCAAAGTTTATTTTCTTACATCTTTTTAGTTTAGTATGTTAAAATTTGATAATTATTCTTGGTTAATTGCCGAACCTTTGATCCGGAAGTCATGGGTGCGACTTTGACCTCTCGGTCTCTATTAATTGGGGGTTATCGGGAGGTGGGGTCGTAACATTTAGTATCAGAGCATAGGTTCCTCAATTAACCTTTAATAATTATTAAATTTTACAAACTCCATAGAACCCAAGGGAGTTATTAGAGGATTATCTGAAAGACAGAGGTGTCTAGAAAAGGATCACGACCGGGGGCTGGCAATATTTTCCTCCGCACCGCTAGTCGGAATACGAGGACTCTCAGATCCGTGTGACTGCCTGGCCAAAGTCCTAGGGTATGAATCAAAATAAGATACCTTTAGGATTTTCTCATCTTATTCATCCCTTCTCATCACAAATTCTGTTAAGGATCTGAAGGATTAGGGTTTTCTTTCTTCTCCTCACCCTCTTGAGGTATGGGTAAGGTTAATAAGGTTTAAGGAATCCTCCATCAAATTAATGAAAAGCATGTAAATAAGATGTCATGGATATAAGCTTAATAGATTAAGCGCAAATTAAAGAATAGATACATGCTTAGGTCGTATGACATAAGTTGTCATGTCCTCAGAATAGAACTGAGAGTAGACCTTCTTGTCAGGAGGATAAGTTAGTCTTGGAGATAGAGATCTCCATTGTAAGTAGAGACCTGGCACATCCTCTGAGGATGATGCTAACCCTAACCCTAAGTGAAGGTTAGAGAGAGATGAGTTGGACCAGGTGTTTGAAAGGACATGCCTTTGGGATGCCATATGATCCATGGGTGACCTAACACCTTTGGCAACCCAACCCTGGGAAGGATCGTGCATGTTAGGGTAAAGTATAGCTCCTTAGATGATGAGGTTAGTGAAGGACCTTATAAACCCTATGGGCTTGTGCAAGTAGGGTATAGCTGGCACCTAGGGCACGTCATAGTGCTGACAGTAGGGTGAAACCTTGGATAAGGAATTATAAGGGAGCATAAAGGGTTATGGATGATCTTGAGCAAACATAAGTTCAAACCTAGGCTTCACCCATGTAGGGCATGCTTTTGAGGTTGATCATTCATATAGAGAGGACCTCTAATGGTGAGGTTGGATATAGGGTTAGCTCTAGAAAGAGGGCAGGAAACCCAGCAAGAGGGTTGGAAGCCTATAACCCTGAGATATGAGGAACAATGGATGATAGTGGTCGCCTCATGATCGATCCCTGAAAGTTGATGGTATCTTGGTTGCCTTTAGAGGGACCAAACCCTAGAGATAGAAGATGAAGCATCTGGTGCCTATGTGCCTACGGTATATGTGTTTACCTTCTAAGAAAGGAAGAAGATGTTCTGTTTACCCTGAAGAGGTTTAGTAGCAGGTTATGAGGCCTTGTACCTTGTTGGTTGTCCTTGAGGAAAATCCAACTCTAAGTGTTGCTTGAGTTGAAGGATGACAGGAAGTGCACGTTATGCCTTTTGCAAGCTTGATTAATGGTTAAGGGATAGAGCATGCAATTGGACACCTAAAAGTGAACCTAGGGTTTCTAGGCCTAAGAGGGGAAGTGGTATACCTAATGCTCATGATGAGAATTTAGTTGCTATAGTTTCGAGCACGGTACTCCTCATGCATAACGGAAAGTGAAACCCCCCTTAGGTTTAAAGGTATGATTGATCCCTCACAATATAGTTGATGATACGGGAAGGTATGATCTCGATCCGGCATCGAGGAAAGAGGACAAGTATGACCTAGCATGGTTCAGTAGGTGATCTTCTTGTACCTTAATAGGTTGCTAGGGTTACGTAGACTCATGTGGATGTAAACCCTAGACCTAAAGAGCTTTTGTAACCTTGTTGTCAAGAGATAGTTTTCCTCCCATCCTGGGAGAGGGACCCCTTTGGTAGGGTGTATATCAGTTTTGTTGGTTTAAGGTAACCTAAAGAGGTCTTATAGGATCTTGGGAAGCTAAGTGAAAAGTACATGGTATGAGGATGAACCTATAGACCCATAGATATCCATCTCTAAGTGCATGAGTTACCATGGAGGTAATCGGTATGGGGCTTGACCAAGGTAGGCAGGTTGCCATGATCCCAATGAAAGGATGAAAGCCAACCCATGAATGCAGAAAGAGAGATGATGAAGACTTGGGTAAGGTTCTAAGTGAACATGTACTATGATGAAGAATCCTAAGTCTATCCTAGGGTCAGGTAGGGATAAGATTGATGAAAGTAGGAGTTGCCTAATTCCCCAAGTTGCACATGACCATAGGGTCGGGAGGTAACAACTATCATTGTCTGATGGCCATGGGTTAGGAGATTGATCACCTTCATAAACTCATGGGACCCAAAGGGCAGATGAGTAGGGCACTCTCTTGATGTAAGTGGGAAGAGGGATGACCCCAAAAGAGCCGGTACCCTATAGACCTAGAGGGGATGACCAAGGATATAAATCTCAGTGGGTTTAAGATTAGTTTGTTATCATGATGTCTGTGATGTAGAGACATATGTGGCACGTTGCAACTTAGATGTAAAGGTGTATTGGTAAGGTGGGATGTACCATCTCTACTCTCGGAACAGGAAGAACTCTGTATTTGGACTGCAGCCAAATGCTTATTTCCTCTTGTTATGGGGGTGAGAGATAGGACATTACGCATGCCATACATCAAGGACAAGAGATGATGTAGGTTGGAACGTTTCCACGAGAAATGGGGATAGAGAAGATAACCTCCCCAGGTAAAGTGAATGATACATGTTTTGCAAAGACTAAGAGGAATGAGGTAGTCACCTTATGAGGATGTTTTTTATCGTGAGCTATGTGGAACTTATAAGTTATACCAGGTTGAGTTTGATCACCATGATGATCAAATAAGAGAGTGTTCTTAATGAAGATAGACATAGAGTTTGAGGTGAGATGATAAGTGAAATACATGGAAGTGTATGTCTTCAATGTTACCTAATACCTAAGGATGTGAAGTGGTAATGGATGTTCTGGTTGAGATACATCTGACTTGTTTGACTAGAAGCTAGAAGAGGTTGTTTGGCTAACCCTAAGTTTGAAAAGGAGAGGTGTTTGGATAACACTCAGATGTAACAAGATACGTTGAAAAGTTAAGAGTTGTTTGGTTAGCCAGTCTAGTCCTTGATACGATGGAAGGATGATGGTAGAACCTCAAGTGCACTTCTTTGGAAAAGAAGGTGATGAAACCCTGACTAGAGTGGTTTAATTAGGGTTTCTGAGGAATCTATCTTAAGGAATCATGACAATACATGAGATCATGACGTAGTACCGTGTTACTACCAAGATAATAAGTGATAGTGGTACTTTAAATACCTAAGATAAAGATTGCATGTGGTATATGTCCATGCAAGCCGAGGGTAAAGGACGAATTCCAGTAACCCAATGCATTGATATAAAGGATAAAAAGTCCCCGAAAAAGAAAGGAGGTTCATCACTATGGATGTTGTAAGTCTCCCCTAGATCAAGGAAGGTCGAGATGCAATATGGGTTATGGTAGTTCGCCTTACCTAGATGACATGAGAAAGAAAGAGTTCTGTCAAGGGACAGATCTGGTTGAACTACCCATGAGAGAGATGGTTCAATTACACCATGAAGCGAGTTTAAAGGTTTTTGAGTTTGACCTAAAGGTTCCCTTCCAAAAGGTGGAAGTAGGTATATGAAGAACTCGATGTTAGTACAGTTATCACCCCTAACTAATGGTTAGTATGATCCAGACTAAAGGGTCTGATGAGAGCATATGTGCTCGTTCAGGGTGATATCTAGAGATAGTTCTTGTTCTATGAAAAGTGTGATGATGACCACCATAGCCAGTATCGGGATTTAAAGAAGCTCTATAAGGGAGGTTGTGTCGGTCACCACTTCAGTAAGGTGATGTTGGTGAAAGGACCATGTGATGGTTAAAGAAAGGACCACAGTGTGTGTAGATGAAGTCACTTGATCATGCAATGGCTGAAAGGAGCCTAGAGACGAAGAAAGTCATGAGCAGATGCAAAGTAGACTGACATGCAGTTCATTGTGGGAGAATATGTGACATAAAAAAATCTGACCCCTCTAAGTTACAGCTAGGAGAGCTGAGTTCCCGATGCATGGGTCCATTAAGGATGGATTGGTGAAAAAGGTTGTGTTTGATCTTACCCTTCAGGATAAGGTAATGTGTGACGAGTTCCCTGTGTCCAATTTAGAGCACTATGTGAGGTACCCCGACCAAAGGCTGAGCAATGAACCTAGTGAGCCCCAAGGGAGGATGAAATGACCTGAGTCACCCGTGCAGTTTATAGACGACATGGTGAAAGAACTCAGAGAAAAGAATAAGTGATGATAAAGGTTCTTTGGAAGTGCCATGGGTAGGGTAAAGCCACATAGGGGCCAATGATGGACATGGAAAAGTCTTATCCTGAATTGTTTTTTGGTTTGTTTGTTGTTTGGTTGATGGAATTTTGAGGACAAAATTCCTATAAGAGGGGAAGGATGTTACAACCCCAATTTTTGGGTTCAATTAGTGAGAAATGTAATTTCTCATATTAAAGATAATTGAACAAATAATGATATGATTTGTTTTGAATAAATGGATTCCTTTCACAATAGCCTTGATTGGTTGCTTTGTGGGCTTTATTGGCTATTGGGCCCAATAACAAGGAAATTCAATTAGTAAATGGATAATTGAATTTTTAAGAAGAGAAATATGTAGAAACCTCTAGAAGGCAAATCCAAAGAGGATTTCGTGCCTCTTGGGTTCCTTGGGTGCCAAGGAGTCCAAGGTTGCAAAAAGAAAGCAATAAGAAAAGAAAAGTTCAATTAAGTATTTTCTTTATGAAGAAAGAAATTGGAAAATAATGATAAAATGTGGAAAATGAGTGGAAGAGGCATAAATGAGATTTCTTGGTGAAATTTCGTATCCATGAGGCTCCTAATGATAAAAGGAATACCAATGAGGAAAATAGAAGAAAAATAAAGAGAAATCCTCAAAGAGAGATATTTTAATAAGAAATAAACAAGATAATGTGAAATAATGCATATTGATGCATTTAAGGATAATGAGTATTCCTTAAAAAGGAATTTCGAATTATTAGAGTTTCTTGGGATCCAAGGAGTCCCAATGGAGAAAGAAGAAAGAGAAAATATCTATAAAAGAAAATAAGATCATAATTAATGGATTTTATGATAAGGAAAAAAAGAAGTATTTCCTAATAAAAGAGAATATAATTTCGTGCCAATAGCAAGAACCACAAGAATAATAAAGAGGATTTTCGAAATCATAATACTTGAAGAAAAAGGAATATTAAAAAAATAAAGAAGAGAGAGAAGGTTCTTCTCATGGAAGGTTTTGGTTTCATTTTTGTAAAAGGACTCTTTGATTCGTGAAAAGCTAGCTTAGGGCTTCTTTCGTCACCCCTTTTTAAAGGATAGAATCGTGGTTTGAGTCCGAGAGAGAGGGAGAGAGATCCAACGTTCTCTTCCTTGTTGTTCTTCATTCAAACCCTAGTTGGGGAAAGTATGTCTGACCCTGAGGCAGAGAGGACTCATGAGGTCGTCTCGATCGATGGGAGAGCTTCCACGACGACCTGGGATGATCGACCATCATCCACATGCCCTCGGCCGCCGTGCAGCACCTGCAAAAGGCCAGCGACAGGTATGCAGTCGCACGCCTGCCCCGCACAAGACAACCACCTAGGACGTGCGATGGGTGGCGTTCCAAGTGCGGCAGAAGGCGGCGGAGCAAGAGCTACATCGGGCGGAGGGTTTCCAGCTCTGGTTGGGAGGGGGCAGACCCCCGTACATCTGCAAAACGACGAAAGTTAGGGTGTCGCAAGGAGGAAGATGACCGAGCCTCCTTTTGACGTTTCTACCCCCCCCCCCCGCGCGTTGAAGAGTGAGCCGCTTAAGTAAGGGCAAGACAGTCATTTTGAAATGTTTTAAGCAAGCTGCCCCGCGTTGCTTGGAAGGCGCCTACGTGACACTTCCTTATTGGCCAAGTAAGTGTTTTAATGGAAAATTCATAGATAAAAATTGGTAGCCCGGATCAAAACAAGTTATATATGAAAATTGATCCTCGGAATGAGAGGAACCCAAATAAATTATGTTTGAAGTCTGATTCTAATTGAAATCCGAAAATTAATGGAAGTAATCATCTTTAATACTTTAATGATTAAGAAACTCTACTTTGAGATGATTATTGTAGTTAGTAGAGTTTAATGGATCACTACAGTTGATAATAGCCTGTTAATTGTAAAAAGGTACTTTAAGATCGAAAATGATGATCTTTGCATGTAATTAGGTTAATTTAGAGATTATGTGCATAAATATGCTTGCAATATGAAAGGTGTATAAAGATATCATTTTTAATGATTTAATTAATGAAAACCCCTTAGATTTGATGATAGATGGTTTTAATGTTGATCGATGGGTAATTTAAGCCTATTGTTCATAAAAGTGAAAATAAGATCTAAAAAGATAATCTTTTTATATAATTGGTTTAATTTAGGGTTTCGTGCATGAATATGCATTAATGAGTTTGAAAACCCTAATTTAGGTGAATATGACTTTTAAATGTTTTAATTGTTCAAATCCATAAACAAGTAGGGATATGATGATCCTAAGTCAATCTGAGTATAAAAGACTATTAAATGAATAGTTTGAGAAATTAGGGTTTATATAAATGGAAAAGAGTATTTTAGGGTTTGTTGACCTAAAAGGGATGAAGTTTGAGAAATCGATCTAAGAAACCCTAATGAATATTAATGAAACCTTAATGCGGATTAGAAACCCTAGAAAGAGAATCCAAGTTAATAAAGTAGATTCTTGATGAAATGTGTAATAAATAGAGTACATATTCTTTTTAGGAAATATGTGTTGATTGAATTACTTTCTTGGATCTGTTGATTGGCTTGATTGTATATACATGAAGTAAATGTTGAATAATCTGCATGACTCATCAAATCATGTATGTGGTTATGCTTATGACTATACCGAATAGTTTCCCGAGGATTTTATCGACGTTTCCTTCAATGCATGAATTAACTGTTGGATGTCTATTTATTTCATGCAACTATAAAGTGACTATGATTATCACTATAAATGAGTATATATAACTGGCTAGATCTGGGTCCACCTCTGTTACTTTGAAAAGGCTAAAAAAGGGGTAATTCTAGAGCAAGGTCTAGGTTACCGAGAGTTAGAAACTGGCTACCTACGTGTAGTGCCATGAGACTCATTAGCCTGCCATGAGTTAAGGAGTGGGCTACTTACGAGTAGTGCCATGTGACTCAACCCTAGAAACGGGTTCACTTATAGGTGGGACCATGAGGGGTTTAATGGGGATCTACCATAAGGAAGGTAGGATCCAGGTCCACTGCAGGGATAGTACATAGGACAGGGTACTCATGGATCGCGGATGTTATATTTAAAATGTAATCTTGATTGTTAAATGATAATTGAATGCAATACATTATTATAGGTAATTGCATGTTTATTGTTTCCCCCACATACCAGCTTCGGCTGACCGACGTTTTGTTTGTCGGTGTTTTAGGTACAAGCCAAAAGGACAAACAGTAAATCGTCACATTGTGAAATACATGAAGAAAAAAAATACAAGGAGGATTAGTTAGCATAGAATCATTAAGTGGATAGAAGTTAGAAATCCAAAATTTCAAAAGGTATGCAAAGTTTATTTTCTTATAGCTTTTCAGTTTAGTATGTTAAAATTTGATAATTATTCTTGGTTAATTTCCGAACCTTTGATCCGGAAGTCATGGGTGCGACTTCGACCTCTCGGTCTCCCTTAATTGGGGGTTATCGGGAGGTGGGGTCGTAACAATTATGATAGTGTATCATAGTGAACTCATGATTAAGACATGGTGATGTCTAAATCAAAAGGAGTCATACTCTAAGGAGTTAGAGGATTATTATCAAATAACTAAATTCTTCTTAAATAAAGAATACCCCACACCAATAAGGGACATTAAGAATCATAAGGAGTTGTGAGTTCTTATATCCTTGACAGATACACCTCGATTATCTATGAGATGAGTTGGTCATGTGATGAATCAACTATCCAGATGAATATGAGGAACCAAATTTTGAGTTATGGTTTGTGACCATTACATCCTAAATGACTTCCATGTGAACCACAAGGTATGCCCTTGATGGTATCACCTATTGGAATGAAATCCATAAGTGCGAATGAGTCTTAAGTGTTAAGACACATGGATGACATTTTGAAAAGGATAATGCTTGTTGATTACAACTTAATGACTAAGACAGTTGGCATACAGATACTAAAATTGCATTCCTATAAGGAAACAAAGATGTGTACGTGACACAACCTATAAGGTTTATGAATCCATCAATGCAAATGAAGTCTATAAGTTACAACGGACTAATCAATGTGATTGATTAAGTACAAGCAACTCAAAGTTGGATCTTTACTTTGATGATATAGTCAAAGAGTTTGACTGATATGTCAAAGATAAAGACAGATATGTGATTTAGTGGGAGCGTATTCACATTCCACATGTGGATGTGAAATGGAAATGTTCTAAAATGGAAATCCAAAGTGGAAATTATCTTTAAGGAAGATATAGACGTTTCCTATGAGATAGTAATAGAGATCTATAGAGATAGTTCTCAAAAACCACTTGACCTAAAAAGAGAGAGCATACATTGGCAATATATACTGAAGGGTTCAGTATACACAGATTCAGTGGGAGAAAACTTGTCCTTGTTACATGGAGTTAGTATCCCAAGGCCAAGTGTCCAATTCTTATGAAGAATGGGAACACTAAGAATAGATATGGATCTATCATGTATGTAAACATCCCATCATCTTGCATGTATGGACATGGAAAGAGTAAAGTGCATTCATCATCTTGTATGTAGGACATGACAATATGATATGCTCATCCTGATAACTCGTATGTGGGACATAACTAGTGGATGTCTGTCAAGTTCCAGTAAGGGTTACTGGAATACCATAAGAACTTGATAAGTACTTGAGAAGTACTAGTTTTATGGAAATAATGAAGGGTTCACTATAAAGAGTTACACTGATGCGAACTTCCAAAAAGGACAGAAAGTTAATCGCAATATATAAAAGTGAATGTTGATAAATGGAAACGTTCCAATAAAGTCGTTTAAAAGGAAAACGTCGAGTATCCGTGTGCTAGAGAACAACAGTGGATACTATATGGATCTGGAAGTTCATTAGATATTTTGGTCATTGATGACAAGTAAGGTATGCTTGGTCATGCAATGTGGCTAAAGATTAGCAAAGGAATACTAGATCGCATATTACGAAAAATCCATCTCATACGTGTGATGTACAACGAAGAGATGAGAGACATGCAGTTAATACTGACTTTGGCAAGGTGTTTCCATAACTCACTATGTTAGCACTAGAGCACAGTAACATGTGGGACATGTTTGAAGATCACTATGAATATGATTCAATGGTGATTGGCTCACAGTGCAAGTGGGATACATTAAGAGATTGTATGCCCTGAGAGATAATCATGGGATGATTGGTGGGATACATTAAGATTGATTTGATAAACATCAAAGGCAAGCTTCCAATTCTTTCTGGTTCAATCATAAGAGATAATGATAGAACATATTGAATGTCTAGAGAATGACAGTACTCAATGATGTATGCTTTCAGGTTAAGGACCTGAACGATGAGATCATACATATGCTAAGAGTTTGTACATTCTTATTATGTCCCTAGTTGGATGTCATTGTGGAAGGTAGATAGACAACAATGACACACAAGACTAGATTGTGGTGTTGGTTGATGACATAATCTCATTAGTCATGATATGGAGATATCGAACCAAACACATAGGTACTTATTAGAGAACAAGTTTACCGGACATACCCACCGTGAGTTTGACACATGGAACCATGACATGGTAGTCACAGTCAGTTCTCACAGTGATGGTGGTGAGTGTGATTCTTTGACCTAAAATCACTACACTCAACACATGTCGTTGTGTACACTTTGACATCATCAAACGCAGTCCTGAAACATGGGTTGTTATAAAGGTGATGATTGGATGGCTTTGACACATGGGGCTTTTGAGGGGTGAGTGATATATATGGGATTTGTCCCTCCTGAGGGAGTTTGATATGCATGGGCACTTGATGAGTAGGATTGAGATAGGTGTGCGCATGCATGTGTGAATCAATATGTGATATTGATGTCATACATATCTCCTCCAATCTACTCTGAGATCAAGAAAGTGAATGAACGTTGACAGGATGACTGTTCCATGCCTTGAGTTCATTCAGGATATCAGTGACAAAGGAATTATACATTCATTGTAACACCATTCACATATTGTAGGATTGAAAGTTGTTCTCCAACTTTCTATTTCACTTGGGTAGCACTGATGTGTGACTAGGCATCACTCTTTGCTTGTGAAGTCATAAATGTTATGGACTTTCACTGCCAATGTGAAATGGACCTGTAGGGTCACACACATAGGATTTAACCAGGAAGAGGAGTTCATCCACAAACCATGTTTAGATTGATTACTAAAGGAGTTTAGTATTTCAATTAAACACTCAATCGATTGATAGCTCAATATCATAGTGTTCAAGGTGTTGGACCGATTGATCGGAGTATCAGATTGATTGAAACTGTGATTGTCTAATTTGCACAAGTCTACTATTCCAACCGATCAGTTCATGAGATGAACCGATCGGCTCAGGTTGGTGAACTGATCGGCTCAACAGGTGAGACGATCGACTCATGTTTAATGAACTGATCGGCTCAATTGTTGAACCGGTCAGCTCATGTGTCGAACCGAGATCGTTTGGAAAGTCAGAAGACTATTTTGCAAATACAATTTGTTTCACTTGTACAAATTCGATTTGGACAAGGATTAATATTTGATTAATCGGAGACAAATTTTAAAGTCAATTTGAGTTGGACCAGGACCACGAACTGATCGGCTCATGTGATGAACCGATCAGCTCAGGTGTCCCAAATGATCGGTTCAGCTTGAAATGATCGATTGAGGTCACCAAATGATCGTTTCAGGGTTGAAACGATCGGTTCAGGTGGCACAAGTTGGTTGTTTTATGGAAAATCTCAAACCCTTCTACTCCTGCATTAATCCCACATTGCCTGGGATAGAGAACCCTGTCCCATGACCCTCCTATATATATAGGGGTAGTAAGGGCTTCTCTGATGAACAACTCAGTGCACCAGTTGCTCTGCAAAGTTGTCGTTCTCTCTAGTTTTGGTAACCGAGAGAGAGCCCGAGCAAGTTCTACCCGATAAGGGATGCACATCAAGGGAAAGACAAATATAGAAAGTGACTGGTGGAAGGAGAGTGTGTCGGTGACTAGTAAGTCGACAGGAGGGTGCGACTCCTTCCGATTCCTTGTGGGACAAGGAGATCAGAGTTCTAGGTGGTCCGTGTGGACTACTTTAGAGGCCGGAGACTTCTGCCGCTCAGAGGACAACTGTCAATCCCGACAGTCATGGTAAGACCAGGAACTGACAGTCCCGGTGAGACTAGGAGTTGCACAGACACCATCCAAGACCGGAGGTGAAGACCACGCAAGTTGCGAGGTAACGTCGCCGAGCAAGCCTCGGGACAAGGTATGACTCCACAAACCATCCTTCCTATTGTATAGATGTTGACGTGTTTCCTTTGTTCTGGGTTTGGGGATAAGATTTTTTTTGTTTCCACTGCCTTCTCTGTCTCCCCTAAAACCCAACACCATCATCCTAATACTTAGAGAAAATAGTACATAACCTTTTAGGATGACCATCATTTGTGCCATTAAAGAGTACCATCAATCTAACACTTAGAGAAATCAACTATTAAGATAACCACTGATCTTGAATCCTGGTGAGACCATAAAATTACAACACTAGATAGAAAAATGGACTTCAAACATCAAATAAAAACCTTTGATTCATTTTAGGGGAAAAATCATTGTTTGGCTAGGGTTTAAGGAACCATTGTCTGAAAAAAATACAGGATAAACATGATCATAATTCTTGGTCCCATCAATCCATCAAAATAACAACAAAGTGTGAACATTGGTTGACACAAGAAGCCCAACCATTGAGTTATGGAACCAAGAGAAAGCCACCTTAAAGCATTAGAGAGAAACCATTATTTGAGGGAGAAATAAGACCAAGAATCATGACCATAATTTATCAAACATAAGAAAGTCCAAAATAGAAGCTAAGTATAAGCAATTGGTTTGCACCAAATGGTCAAACCCAACAACACCAAAACCAGCTATCAGGCTGATACACAAGGAGGGAAAAATCTGCTCAAAAGCCTAGGAAAAACCATTGCTCATGAGGCTTAAGATAACCATTGATCATTTAGTGATGAAGAAAATATAACCATCATTTCTCAAGATTAATAAAGTAATAAAAACAGTAGATAAAGTACCATAATCGTCCTTTCCTAAAGGCCTACCCATTAGGTCACTCAACAAGTGAGAAAACATTTTAAGGCATCAAGTAAACCATAGTTTCAACCATTCAAACACCATTAATTACTATGATTATGGAAACCATCGACCAACCAGAGGTAAGAATATGATGACCATGGATTATTAGGCATATAACAATGCCTTTAAAAATAGTAGCAAAATACCACCATCGTTCTACACAAAAGACTAGCCATCAGATCATGAGGCAAGGTAGAAATCAGCTCAAATATATCAAGGACAGCCATGGATTCTCACCACACCACCACCACCGATTCATGGTTAAGTAAGGTCTAAAGTTCATCTTCCAAAATGGAGAACACGCATAATGTTATGGAGAGTAAAAAGAAGATTATATACTCAAGAATCCTCATATATATGCACAACTTAACTAAGGATTCAAATTTTCTACTCATTACTATCTTTTAGAGCAGGATTCATTCATGGCAAGTTAAAAGTGAGCAATACACATGAAGAGAGTTATATAACTCGCCTTAAGGATGAAGATTAGGCTCCAAACAGTAAGGTAGTATAAAGAAAGAGAGAATAAAATACTAGATTTGAGCTCCCAACTCGTCCAAGATAGCTTTTCTCCAAGAACAAGCAACCCTGGGTCAAGGAAGCAAGAAGAAAGGTGTTCTTCAAGAGTTCTAGCACAAACTCCACCATAGAAACCATGGATTAGACCAAGAAGAAGATAGGGGAAAGTAGGACAAAAGGGAAAACGAAGAAAAGAGATATGTTCTTACTTGATTAGGTCAAGAACAAGCTAAGGAAGCTCTACAAGCTTAAAGAGATGGTAGATCCGAGCTCTATGTGCACATGCAAGTAGATCGACCAAGCTCCATCTACATTGGCTCCTTCTTCTCAACCAAGCAGGGGGGACGAGCTCTAGGTAGCAAGGAAGAAGATAGGGTGAGCTAGGAGTGAAATGAATTTGTTGGAATGCAAGTAGGGAAGTATAAGAAGCTAAAAGGAAGAGAGAAGGAAGAGGTAAGGTGTCTATCCAATCTTACCAAGTGTTCAAGGTCAAGAGCATATTTTCCATACAAACCAACATGCCCAATGTTAGTGGGAGGTCAGGAGGCCCACCAAAATTTGATTCCCATGTCAGTCATTGACCCGAATCACAAGAAAACCCATCGAAATATCATACATGGTAGCCCATCTATGAAAGGAACTTCTATGTTCAACCTTAAGTAGACGTCACACATAAAACCAAGGTGCATCTAGGTTTCCCATGGTACAACGAACTCCAAAATAATATTAAAACATGTGAGGAATAAAAAGCATGTGACAAATTTCAATAAAAACCATAGATGTGGGCATATTGCATAAAAGTCCAAAACATGCACAAAACTGCATAACTTGCTCACAATTGGACTTTAATTAAAACATGTCTTAGTTAACTGATATTAAAGAATAAGAAAGGGTTTTATTAAGCATATAATCGTCCAACAAGGTAAATTAAGCATCATTGAGGTTTAGGCTAGTCAGGGTCTTACAACCATAAACCCCTAACATGGATTTTGCCCCTGAAATCCGAAGAAAAAAGGATGGCTACCTCTTATGTATCTTATCGTCTATATACCACAAGGTTTTGTTAAACCATGGTGATATCATAGTATATCCACTAAAACTATGACCTTCCTCCACAACATGCATGTGTTATTTGGGACCAACACATAATCCATCGCACCAGCACCCTCATTTAACTTCAAGTCCATTGTTTGTATCACTTATTCAGTATCAGAATGACACTTCCTCTATCATGGAACATGGAACTACAATATACCCTATGAAAATCTGGTAATGACTCCAACCTAGAACTCTAGTTCTTTACCATGGTTACCAACATGTGATTCTTCCTATCTTGATCTGCTTCCAATGGTTATTGTACCTTCAAGGTAATACTTTCCTACCCTATGCCAATCAAAGAGTGTCATACATCTCCTACTATATACAACTTTATGATGTCATGTCTGGCTATGATAGAATACTACCCCGTCATTCACTTGTCCCATGGAAGCTATCATGTTTCTATGGCGCCACTCTGATATGATGTCCAGTGCCATGATGTCACCTAACTGTACACCTTGTCCTGCTGTCAGTAGTTATATCATCATAGAATAATCCTATTTCTCCTCAAGGGGTTACTAGAGCACCTAAAACTCTGACTTTCTCTCAAGGAAAAAGGAACATCAAGAACTCATATGAACATCTTCAACTCACATATGACTGATACACCCTGGATACTAGGACTCATAACCCCAATATCCATGAATTGTATCAAGAAGGCCTCAAATCCTTGTCTTATCAACTTCTCTACCATCACATTTGGCACCCAACATGTTGGAAGGATCTTCCTAACATTCTAGAAGGCTTAAAAGGTGTTCGTATTCACGAATCACGATCCTAAAACTATAGTCTAAAATATCCACATGTTACATCAAGATATTCATCCCTAGGATTACATCAAATCCTCACACACGAAGTGGCATGAGATCCACTTGAATGTAGAATCCCAAGAAAGGAAGAGCACAAGGGGAAGGGTACACCTCGCACAACACAGTGGTACCATCCATGGGTTTCTAACAAAGGGGGTTATCACTCCTACTGTTAGTAAACAATATACAACCTTTTATGTATTATTCACTTTTCACTTGGATTCCTTTCCAGTTGCACAAGAATTTAACATGACTATCATACCTCATTACTCTTTCATGTTAGTCATCTATCATACTTATGTGTATCTTCTCATTTTCATGTTTCATATTTACTCCTTTAGGGGTTAATTTGTAATATTTATCATTCTTATCCATCCAACAAGGATCATTCCCCTTTAATTTCTTTTATATGTCATGATAATTTTACATTAACATGTTTTTGCACATAGGGGTGGGTCTGAGATTAACTTAGGTTCCTCTTTGTTCATCCATCTTTATCCACTTTTATTATCTTATATCATGATTACCATTGATTTATCTTATTTGATATGAAATTTTACACCTTAGGTTATTACACTAACACAAATTCATCTTCCTTTTACTATATTATTTTCCATAATCATAGTTTTAGGAGCTCCTTATTAGCTTATTTTCATTTGAATTTAAGCTTCATGGTTTCTTTAATCATCAAACTTTCAAGTTTTGATGAGTTACAATATGATTTTCACCTTTCCATTAGGGTATGATTAAGATATGTTCACATGATTACTTAATTATTATGCTCTTTAGATTGTTTCTAACTGACTACTTGATCAAGGTATTCAGAAAGATAACAATCAAAGAGTTCCACACTTGCCTTTCCTTTAGTAAATGAATATCTGGCCAGGGCATTCAAGTACTAATTCAGGAAGTATGCATTATGTTCATGTCATTTTCATTTCTTAGTTATCATCCTAGTCTGAAGTCATAGTGTCCCGGTAGACTCAGTGAACCTAGAGCTCTGATACCACCAAATGTGAAAGCCCATCACACAAAGTGAGATTACTAAAAACTAAACACAATCAACCACTAATAAAACATATCACTAAAAAGAGGGTGAATTAAAACCGATTTAAAGTTTCACAAACTTACTCAACAACATTTGCATAAAAGTCCAACATCTCAGATTATTTCATAAAATCATACCAAACATCTCTTATCTTGACTCTGTAGCCTCATCCACCACATATACAAATGATATATCATCTAAATGTACATGGTCAGAGTACTATGAAAGCTCGAGTCGATAAAACACCATATACAAAACTTTCCCACCCGAACCTGAGAGTACATGTAACATCCCTGACTTGGGTTATGAACTAACCCTAGGTGTTTTGCTTAAATATGTGATTAGATGCTTGTGGTTATCTTTTGAAATGTAAATAAGGCTTTTGAGGAACCTATATTTCTATTTTAGTCCTTTTTGAATAATGTTGCAACTTTGTTTTGTTAATTGTGGACTAAAGTGCAAATTAACCAAGTAGAGGGGTTAACTTGCAAATTTCACATGTTAAGATGTTCCTCTGATGTTGAGACATCATAAGAATGTATCTGATGTGGTGGTATGGATTCCACAAGTTTGAGCACCAAGATATAGCTGGTAGAGCAATCATTGTGCTTTAAAACCTAGTTTTGGTGTAATGTGTAATTTACCAAAAACCTAGGGTCCAACATGTAAAATATATCCTCTAGAGGATCTCTCATGTTTCTTGGCATCAATAAGAGAAAATGAGAAGGGTGCCTCATTTGAATGATCATGGTAGAAGTGGAAACTACCCACACTAATAATATATTAAGTAATACCCAATAAAGGTGGATATTATTATATCTTTCTTTAAGGTGTTAGTTCTTTTCCTTTTAACCTTGGATAATGGAGGAGTTTTGCATGAGATTATAAGGTGGCCACGTATCCAAAAGATGGAACAAGCTTTGGTGGTTTTAGTTGGGAAATAAAAGAAGATAATTCTCTTTTATCTAATTACCTTAAATACCCATAAATATATAAGCAACCTTTTCTACACACCAAAGGATCGTTCCTTAGCTTCTTTCTCTTATCACTTTGCTTGGACCGACTAAGAAGGAGATCTGGACCAGAGGAAGGATGACCAAGCTAGTTTGGTAACCTTTGATCACCATCTACCTCAAATTCATGGAGGGAACCATAAAACAAGGTTGGTTTATTAGTGTTTTTCACACGATTCTTCTTTCTAGCCATCTTCTCCATCCAAAACATGAAGAACGGACCTTGGACAACTATTGGAGCTTCATCCACCATTAAATATACAGAGCTTGGAGCTCTAGATCAGAACTAGAGGCGGGTTTTATAACTCTAACCCTTAAGTTTTGTTAATGCAACCTTCCTTCCTAAAATCGTTGCTTATACTTCTTCTTTAGACATCTTTATGTGTTCTTGCTATCTTTTCTGTGAAGAACAGCCTCTATTCTTGAGGTATAATATGATGACGTTAATTCCTATGTTTATCCAAAAAATTACTTTAGCAAACAGTCTCCAACCCTTGCTCAAACGGTTTCCCAAACCGTTTGGGAGCAAACGGTTTCAAACCGTGTGAATGTAAACGTTTTCAACCAAAACACATAGAAGCAAACGGTCCAAGACCGTTTGGAGGCGTTGACCAGGCATTGACCATTTGGAGGTCTGTTGTAAATAATTTATACTAATTACCTATCAAATATCATCAATTAATTCCAAGTGAACCACCAATTGAAGGCCCATCAATCATCTAAACCCTAATCGGGTCAATTGCTGATTTCTATAATAGTATTATGTTGAAGTTTGGGTTGAGTGGCCCAAACGGTTTCAAAACTATTTGGGGATCACCCAAACGGTCTCAAGACCATTTGGTGATCACCCTAGGACCGTTTGGAGGTCTAGGGTTAAGCGTAGTTGACCAATTGAGGATCGAATGATATCAAGTTCATGAGTAACCGATTGCTGATTTTGGTGACCAATTCCAATATTCAAACCTTACTTGAATGACTTGGTTTTTGATGAAATAATGGGAAAACGGTCTCAGGACTGTTTGGAGGTCATCCAAATGATCCCAAGACCGTTTGGAGTCAGGTCATGATCAATTGAATGATGGTTCAATGTTTTCAAATCATTTAGACTCACATTGAAACATGTTGAAGGGTAATCGATTTCAAACTCTAATCCAATTGATCCAAGCCCTAATTGATGATCGATTGAGGGGTTCAACATTGGAAACCCTAACTCAATTGAAGTGGTTGAGACACTTTTTGGTCCTTGCAGTTTTGAGGTGGTTTGGACCAAACGGTCTTTAGACCGTTTGAGTCCAAATGGTCTCAAGACCGTTTGAGTCCTAACGGTCTCAAGACCGTTTGGGACCAAATGGTCTCAAGACCGTTTGGGACCAAATGATCCCAAAACATTTGGTCTCATGCTGTTTCAAGATCGGTTATGTCCATGCGGTTTCAAAGTCAAACTTGACCAAACGGTCTTCACCCCATCTTGGGCAAACGATCTTGAGTGTGCACTTTACTAAACAGTTTCAAAAGTCAACAAGACCAAATGGTCTTCAACACCAAATGGTTTCAAGGTCTATCCAAGACCGTTTGGGGGTTTAGTATGCAAGACCATTTAAGGTCTAAAAAGGTTAAGATCATTTGATGCCTTAGAGGTCAAGATGGTTTGGTGGTTGATTAACCTAAACCTCATGGATACCTAATGTGATTAAAGGACCAAGTAATTAGTTGATTAAAACATGATGTAATTAATGATGATTATAACAAAGATACCCTTGATGGGATAGAGTGAGTAGTATTTTTTGGATGTGTAAGACTTAATGATCATAATAGAAATGATATAACCCATGATGTCAATGTTGAATTGACTTAGCCTAATCAAGGGTGAAGCAAACATCATCTGATAGAAAGAGGAGAGAGAAGACTTCTTACATGAATGATAATCAAATAATGAACTCCCAATATGGATGGATACCTAATTAGGGTATGATCTATGAAATTGAAATCATGAAACCCTAGTTATGGAAGCTAATGAGTTATAACCCTACTGAGGGCATTAATGGAAGAAATCCTCATACATGATGATGGTATGATCTTAATTCATTATAATGTGAATAGTAAACCCTAATCTAGGGTAATATGATGTATTGTTAATAGTAAACCCTAATCTAGGGTAATATGATGATTTGAACAGTAAACCCTAATTCTGAGTTATGCTTTTAACCATGAAACTCTATGATTGAATTATGAAATGAGGAATCATTATTCCTACTTAAGCTAAAGGGGTTGGATAACCCTAATTAAATTGAATAGGAAACCCTAACCCTAGATACCAGCTGTGGTGATGTAAAATAGTCGTGGTAATCTTCTATAGCACGACCGTGCAAGATAGCACGACCGTGGTGTTCTATACTTGATTTGGAAATAATTTGTATTGTGCTGATATAGATATAATATGCATGTTATCAACTGTGTTAGTCATTCAAGTCTTTATAAATAAGTGAGCATAGTTAGGTAAGGGTTATGATGCTATACTCATTGAAAGCACTTTATAAGCTTTGAAAGTAATGATATGCTATGTTGCCTAGTAAGAGGTAACAAATGAAATTGACAGACTGTATGAGCCATGAGAAATATCTGCTTTGCCACAATCATGTTCATGTTGTTAAATGATTTGATGGCAAAATATTACTTGGTAACAAGTGTTTGATGATCTACGGGTTTGAACACCCATAATCCTGAATCATAATGATAAGATGCTTAGGGATTGATATCCCAATGTTAATAAGATGTGAAATAAACTTGATACAAGTAATACTCTTTCTTTATAGAAATTGTCTTATTGGTCTATGTTTGGAAACATGCATGATGATATAAGAATGCTATAATGTACTTAAATAATGAAGTACAATGATATCATGTAGAGCCCTGACCATAGATCCATCATTGTCAGAAATTAAATGATGGTGAAATAGGTTTTCCTAAGGGAACTCCTGGAGAGCATACTTTTGAGTATGTGGGGGTTATGGACGCGATTATCCTTACGTCCTAATGGAGGAATTGATGTGGTATAAACATCAAATCTCTCAATCCTTCATTATATATTTATGCCGGGATGATGTATCACTAATCTCCCGATGATGTTGTTAATGCCGCATCGATGTGAGATAAACAAGAAATCCCTCGATGGTGAAGAGAGTACAACATGCCACTGTAACTCTAATAGCGAAGTTGCCAGAATACCCTGGAAATCTATTATAGCAGAGACACAAGATGTCCTACATATTGTACCTCACACTGACTGAGGAAGATGAGGTCATAGGAATCCGGCTCTTCTGATGACCTATGTATGGTACCGATTGCGATTTCGTAATGGTCGGTTGGAGTATGAGCGATATATCTCATCTCCTCAGGGCATAAATATGTCTGAAAAACATAATCAGCCATGTAGCATAATTTCTTAGGTTGAACTACGAGAAACAATGATTGATGATACATTGTTCATAACATCCTAGTTGGACAAATAATATACATGTTCTTCATATTCCATATTAATATATGTCTTGTCATTCAATCAAGTTATAATTGAAATGTTTGCTTAAAGAATACTGCTCTACTTAGTTTATTCAATAAATTGCATGTTGTTGAATAATTATAGTTCTTCTGCTCACTATTATTTTAATATTTGCAATAACAATGCTTCTGGAGAAGAGTTATAACTATCACTAAGACAATTATTCAATTGTCTCACCCCCGTGGGATTCAACTTTTTAGGTAGACACCGAGGGCGAATGAACCCTTCAGTGGGTGAGCAGCAATAACAGCAGCAACAACATCAGGGATAGCAGTGATCCTCAGGTGGAGACACTGTCTGTCAAGTCTTATATATAGAAAACTCCTATGTGATGTCTCTGTACTCTCAGGTCCTAGGGGTCTTTAGATGTTTTAAATAGATCTGAGATTTTGGCGTAATGCCTCAAGATTTTTGTATCTTGCCTTGTACAGTTAACAGGGCAGTTGATGTTGTGACTCTTGAGATGTGATATTATAGAGATGTAATGGTGAATCAGTTTGTAAATAACTTATCTTGCTTCTTTATAAAAGAGTTTCACAGTTTGTAGATCTCTTTACAAAAAGTTTTAAAATTTTATGATTTTCAATAATTCCACTGCGAACGAAATGCTTCCGCATTAGTTTAAATTAGTTAATCTTGTTTTCACAAGACAAACGTCACAAATTAAGTTGGTATCAGAGCTCGAGGTTCGATGAGTCTACAGAGACATAAGACTTAGGTTGTTGAGTCTGTTCTAGTGTCTTCCAATATATCTGATAGTGTCTTCTTCTCATCAGGAGGAGAAGATAAAACTAAAGATGTCTGGGTCACATGAGGAACACGTTGCAGAAAGTAGTGTTGCTGCACCTAGAGAAGGTGCAAGAGACCAAGAAAGGGAAGAACTTGTACCTGAACCACCCCAGTTCAATCCAGCTGACATTGGGAACCCAACTTTCCAAGCCATGTTTGGGCAGTTCATGACTTCCATGACACATATGACTGATAGGATGCCTATACCTGTACCTAGGGCACCTACCCATCCTGAAGGACAAGGAGTCGACAAGACGTTTGAATGACTTCTCTGAGTTGGAGCCATAGAGTATGCTGGAACAACTGACCCAGTAGATGCTGACTTGTGGTTAACTGAACTAGAGAAGGCCTTTAGAATCCTGAACATCCCAGAAGTTGAGAAGGTTAGACATGCTGTATACCTTCTCAAGGGGAGTGTTGGTCACTGGTGGACCATGGAAGAACAGAAAAGGCCAGGTGTGGAGATTGCATGGGAAGTGTTTCGACGAGAATTTATCAACATATACTTCCCTAAGACAATTTAGGACGAGAAAATCTCTCAGTTTGAGAGGTTAAGGTAGGGACCTATGAACATTAGCGAATACGAGGCAAAGTTCATGGGGATTTTGTGGTTCTGTCCGCACATGGCAACCACTGCTGAAGAAAGGATTAGGCATTTTGAGAAGGGATTAAACGCTGAGTTGACCACCCCTGTGTCTGCTCTGGAGAACATGGAAAGGTTTGCTACCTTTGTGGAGTCTGTCAGAAGGGTAGAGAGGTTTGTGTCAGAGAAGAGACAGACCAAGAACAAGAGGATGTATCCCCAGTTCCAAGGATCCTCATCCAAAGATTTTAAGAAACCTAGGTTTTCTTTGCCTACATCACCACCTAGATTCAGTACCCAGACGTAGTGGACGTCGAATAGGGGTAGAGGACGAAGCCTACCACTAGAAGGAGCTCACAGTTCAACATCTATGTTGGTTACAGGACTGCCCAGACCACAACAACTGAACAGAAGCTGTTACATATGTGGAAAAATGGGACATCTGATGAAAGATTGCAGAGCCAGAGAAGTGAGTGTAACTCAACCTCAAAGGCAGAGTCAACAAGGATCTCAAAGGCGACAGTTTCCAGGTAACACTAGAGGATGTGGACAAGCGTCCCAAGCTGTATCATCGGCACCCAATCATCGAACACCGAATCAACCACATACAATGGCAAGATTCTACGCAATAAATCCACCTAATGCAGTGATCAACCCTCGGGTTGTGGCAGGTCAGATGGAGTTGTTATATTCTGATATGTCTAAATCTTGTGTTGTATCTGTTTTAATTGATCCAAGTGCTACATACTCTTTTATCACTCGAATAGTGATTCTCGACTGCAACCTGAATACAAGTCTTAGAGCAGATAGATTGTTGCTAGAAACTCTGTTGATGGGATCTGCTGTGTTGCAGGAAGTATGTTCTCCCTGCATCCTCTTCTTTTCTGAACATCGCATTCAAGTGGATCTTATACCACTTGAGATGCATGGATTCGATGTAATCCTTGGGATGGATACCTTAGAAAGGTATAAGACTGTCTTGGATTATGAGTCCAAGCAGGCTGTGTTCACTGATGAAAGTGACACATGGATCTTTCAAGGAGAAAGAAAGATTCTACCAACATGTCTTATGTCAGCTATGGTTGCTGAAAAGCTGATGAGGTAAGGATGTTATGCATTCTTGGCCCATGTGGTAGATACTACCATGGATAGTCTTAACCCTGCTGAAGTTCTGGTAGTCAGGGAATTTGAAGATGTATTTCCTGAAGAACTTCCAGGTGTACCACCGCCCCGAGAAATAGATTTTGAAATTAATCTAGTTTCAGACACGCAACCTATAACACAAACACCATATAGGATGGCGCCTGTTGAGATGGCAAAACTCAAGAAACAAATGTAAGAGTTGCTTGAGAAGGGTTTCATCCGACCGAGTACTTCACCCTGGGGTGCTCCGATCCTCTTTGTTAAAAAGAAAGATGGGTCGATGCGGTTGTGCATTGATTACGGACAGTTAAATAAAGTAACAATAAAGAATAAGTATCATTTGCCAAGGATTGATGATCTCTTTGATCAGTTGCGTGGTGCAACTATCTTCTCAAAGATAGATTTGAGGTCGGGATATCATCAGTTGTATATTAAGGAAGGTGACATACCTAATTCTTCCTTTAGGACAAGGTATGGTCACTATGAGTTCACGGTTATGTCATTTGGACTAACAAATGCACCAGCTGCATTTATGGAACTCATGAATAGAATATTCTGACCTTTTCTCGATCAATGTGTTGTTGTCTTCATAGATGACATCTTGATCTATAGTAGAGATGCTCAGTATCATGAACAACATCTTCGTCAGGCTCTAACTTTGCTAAGAAAACACAAGTTATATGCTAAGTTTAGCAAGTGTGAGTTCTGGTTACCAGAAGTTTCTTTTCTTGGACACGTAATATCTGCTTCAGGTATATGTGTTGACCCTAAAAAGGTAGAATCTATCCTACAATGGGAACAATCGAAGACACTGACAGAGATCTGTAGTTTCTTAGGGTTGGCAGGCTATTATCGGAGGTTCATTAAGAACTTTAGTTCTATAACTTTACCCTTGACTAAGTTGACCAGGAAGGATGTTCCTTTTTCCTGGAGTGATAAGTGTCAATAATCATTTTAGTTGTTGAAGGAAAGGCTGCCAAGTGCACCTGTACTTGTATTACCTGAGCAAGGGAAAGGATATATAGTTTTCTGTGATGCCTCTAAGAATGGACTAGGATGTGTGTTGATGCAAGATAAACAAGTGATTTCTTTTGCTTCTCGATAGCTTAAGAAACAAGAGGAGAATTATCTGACACATGATCTAGAACTAGATACTGTAGTTCATGCCTTGAAAATCTGGAGACATTATCTTTATGGAGAGACATTCCAGATTTTCACAGACCATAAGAACCTTAAGTATATCTTTTCTCAGCATGAGATTAACATGAGGCAACGCCGCTAGATGGAATTAATCAAGGACTACGATTGTACAATTGATTACCATCCATGGAAGGATAATGTAGTTTTTGATGCTTTATGTAGGAAATCATCAACATCAGCCTTAGATAGAGCACAGCTGAATTCTTTGGTATGCTCTAGAAGGGATATGCTTATCTCCTTAAGACAAGACAATGTACAGTTGAGAGTATCGTTGTTATCAGGATTGTTAACTGAGATGCATATAAAACCTACTCTGAAACAATAGATTAAGGAAGCACAACAAGTTGATGAAGTAGTTCAACAGATTAGATCAGAGTATGGTAGTGAGAAACGAGAAGGTTTCCATGACTCAGATGATCAAGTAGCCTGTTATCATGGTAGGATGATAGTACCAGATGTGGATAACTTAAGGAAGTTAGTCCCGGAAGAAGCTCAATCTTCAATGTATGCTATGCATCCAGGAAGCACCAAGATGTATCGTAACTTGAAAGATATGTATTGGTGGCCTGGTTTGAAGAAGGACGTTGCTGAGTTTGTTATGTGGTGTCCTGTGTGTCAGTAAGTTAAAGCTAAACACCCGAAGCCTGTAGGAACAATGCAACCTTTACCCATACCACAATGGAAGTGGGATCATGTGACCATGGATTTTGTGGTTGGTTTACCTAGAACAACCAAAGGTCATGATTCCATCTGGGTAATAGTTGATAGATTGATAAAGACAACACATTTATTACCTGTCAAAACAACCTATTCTGCTGAGAAGCTGGCACAGTTGTATGTAGATGAGATAGTACGACTGCATGGAGTCCCAGTTACCATTGTTTCTGACAGAGGTCCCCAGTTTATGAGTCATTTTTGGGAGCGACATCATAAAGCCTTAGGCACACAGTTAAGGTTTAGTACAACCTTTCATCCTCAGACTGATGGACAATCAGAAAGGACCATACCGACTTTGGAAGACTTGCTTAGAGCATGTGTTCTTAAGTTCATAGGAAGTTGGGATTTGCACCTAAGTTTGATAGAGTTATCCTACAACAACAACTATCAATATAGCATTGACATGGCACCTTATGAAGCTTTGTATGGTAGACGTTGTAGATCTCCCCTATGTTGGTATGAAACTGGTGATTACCAACTCTTGGGTCCTGATCTTGTGTAGCAGACCACTGAGAAGATTAAAATCATACAACAACAGTTAAAGAATGCGCAGGATAGACAGAAATCTTATGCTGATAAGCTTCGTAGACCTTTAGAATTTCAGGTTGGAGACAGAGTGTACCTCAAGGTCTCACCTTGGAAGGGAGTTCTTAGATTTGGAAGGAAAGGAAAGTTAGCTCCTAGATTTAGGGGGCCTTATCCAATCATTGAATGGATTGGAAAGGTAGCTTATAAGCTAGAGCTACCACCAGAGTTACATAAGTTACATCCAGTGTTCCACATGTCCATGTTAAGGAAATGTCATCCTGATACATAATCAGTTCTGCAACCTATGGAAGTAGAATTGAATGATGATATATCCTATGTTGACGGACCTGTGTTGATCCTTGATAAGAGAATTAAAAAGTTGAAAAAGAAAGACATAAGTCTTGTAAAAGTCCTATGGAATCACCGTGGTGTTGAAGAATCCACGTGGGAACTAGAGGAAGAGATGAGGAGGAAATACCCTACTCTTTCCTCTTAATATGTTTTGTAGATGATTCCGGGGACGAAATCCTTATAAGGGGTGGATAATTTGTAACATCCCTGACCTGGGTTATGAACTAACCCTAGATGTTTTGCTTAAATATGTGATTAGATGCTTGCGGTTATCTTTTGAAATCTAAATAAGGCTTTTGAGGAACCTATATTTCTATTTTAGTCCTTTTTGAATAATGTTGCAACTTTGTTTTGTTAAATGTGGACTAAAGTGCAAATTAACCAAGTAGAGGGGTTAACTTGCAAATTGCACATGTTAAGATGTTCCTTTGATGTTGAGACATCATAAGAATGTATGTGATGTGGTTGTATGGATTCCACAAGCTTGAGCACCAAAATATAGGTGGTAGAGCAATCCTTGTGCTTTAAAACCTAGTTTTGGTGTAATGTGTAATTTACCCAAAACCTAGGGTCCAACATGTAAAATATATCCTCTAAAGGATCTCTCATGTTTCTTGGCATCAATAAGAGAAAATTAGAATGAATCCTCATTTGAATGATCATGGTAGAAGTCGAAACTACCCACACTAATAATATATTAAGTAATACCCAATAAAGGTGGATATTATTATATCTTTCTTTAAGGTGTTAGTTCTTTTCCTTTTAACCTTGGATAATGGAGGAGTTTTGCATGAGATTATAAGGTGGCCACGTATCCAAAATATGGAACAAGCTTTGGTGGTTTTAGTTGGGAAATAAAAGAAGATAATTCTCTATTATCTAATTACCTTAAATACCCATAAATATATAAGCAACCTTTTCTACACACCAAAGGATCGTTCCTTAGCTTCTTTCTCTTATCACTTTGCTTGGACCAACCAAGAAGGAGATTTGGACCATAGGAAGGACGACCAAGCTAGTTTGGTAATCTTTGATCACCATCTACCTCAAATTCATGGAGGGAAACATAAAACAAGGTTGGTTTATTGGTGTTTTTCACACGATTCTTCTTTCTAGCCATCTTCTCCATCCAAAACATGAAGAACGGACCTTGGACAACTACTGGAGCTTCATCCACCATTAAAGATACAGAGCTTGGAGCTCTAGATCAGACCTAGAGGTGGGTTTTATAACTCTAACCCTTAAGTTTTGTTAATGCAACCTTCCTTCCTAAAATTGTTGCTTATACTTCTTCTTTAGACATCTTTATGTGTTCTTGCTATCTTTTCTGTGAAGAGCAGCCTCTATTCTTGAGGTAGAAGATAATGACGTTAATTCCTATGTTTATCCAAAAATTTACTTTAGAAAACGGTCTCCAACCCTTGCTCAAACGGTTTCCCAAACCGTTTGGGAGCAAACGGTTTCAAACTGTGTGAATGTAAACATTTTCAACCAAACCACATAGAAGCAAACGGTCCAAGACAGTTTGGAGGCGTTGACCATTTGGAGGTCTATTGTGAATAATGTAGACTAATTATATCAAAAATCATCAATTAATTCCAAGTGAACCACCAATTGAAGGCCCATCAATCATCTAAACCCTAATCGGGTCAATTGTTGATTTCTATAATAGTATTATGTTGAAGTTTGGGTTGAGTGGCCCAAATGGTTTCAAAACCATTTGGGGATCACCCAAACGGTCTCAAGACCGTTTGGTGATCACCCCAGGACCGTTTGGAGGTCTAGTGTTAAGCATAGTTGACCAATTGAGGATCCAATGAAATCAAGTTCATGAGTAATCGATTTCTGATTTTGGTGACCAATTCCAATATTCAAACCTTACTTGAATGACTTGGTTTTTGATGAAATAATGGGAAAACAGTCTCAGGACCATTTGGAGGTCATCCAAATGATCCCAAGACCGTTTGGGGTCAGGTCATGATCAATTGAATGATGGTTCAATGTTTTCAAATCATTTTGACTCACATTGAAACTTGTTGAAGGGTAATCAATTTCAAACTCTAATCCAATTGATCCAAGCCCTAATTGATGATCGATTGAGGGGTTCAACATTGGAAACCCTAACTCAATTGAAGTGGATGAGACACTTTTTGGTCCTTGCGGTTTTGAGGTGGTTTGGACCAAACGGTCTCAAGACCGTTTGAGTCCAAACGGTCTCAAGACCGTTTGAGTCCAAACGGTCTCAAGACCGTTTGGGACCAAAGATCCCAAAATGTTTGGTCTCATGCAGTTTCAAGATCGGTTATGTCCATGCGGTTTCAAAGTCAAACTTGACCAAATGGTCTTTATGACCAAACGGTCTTCACCCCATCTTGGGCAAACGGTCTTGAGTGTGCACTTTACCAAACGGTTTCAAAAGTCAACAAGACCAAACGATCTTCAACACCAAACAATTTCAAGGTCTGTCTAAGACCGTTTGGGGGTTTAGTATGCAAGACCATTTAAGGTCTAAAATGGTTAAGATCATTTGATGCCTTAGAGGTCAAGATGGTTTGGTGGTTGATTAACCTAAACCTCATGGATACCTAATGTGATTAAAGGACCAAGTAATTAGTTGATTAAAACATGATGTAATTAATGATGATTATAACAAAGATACCCTTGATGGGATAGAGTGAGTAGTACTTTTTGGATGAGTAAGACTTAATGATCACAATAGAAATGATATAACCCATGATGTCAATGTTGAATTGACTTAGCCTAATCAAGGGTGAAGCAAACATCATCTGATAGAAAGAGGAGAGAGAATACTTCTTACATGGAATGATAATCAAATAATGAACTCCCAATATGGATGGATACCTAATTAGGGTATGATCTATGATATTGAAATCAAGAAACCCTAGTTATGGAAGCTAATGAGTTATAACCCTACTGAGGGCATTAATGGAAGTAATCCTCATACATGATGATGGTATGATCTTAATTCATTATAATGTGAATAGTAAACCCTAATCTAGGTTAATATGATGTATTGTGAATAGTAAACCCTAATCTAGGGTAATATGATGATTTGAACAGTAAACCCTAATTCTGAGTTATGCTTTTAACCATGAAACTCTATGATTGAATTATGAAATGAGGAATCATTATTCCTAATTAAGCTAAAGGGGTTGGATAACCCTAATTAAATTGAATAGGAAGCCCTAACCCTAGATACCAGCCATGGTGATGTAAAACGGTCGTGGTAATCTTCTGTAGCACGACCGTGCAAGATAGCACGACCGTGGTGTTCTATACTTGATTTGGAAATAATTTGTATTGTGTTGATATAGATATAATATGCATGTTATCAACTATGTTAGTCATGTAGGTCTTTATAAAGAAGTGAGCATAGCCAGGTAAGGGTTATGATGCTATACTCATTGAAAGAACTTTATAAGCTTGAAAATAATGATATGATATGTTGCCTAGTAAGAGGTAACAAATGAAATTGATAGACTGTATGAGCCATGAGAAATATCTGCTTTGCCACAATCATGTTCATGCTGTTAAATGATTTGATGGAAAAATATTACTTGGTAACAAGTGTTTGATGATCTACGGGTTTGAACACCCATAATCCTGAATCATAATGACAAGATGGTTAGAGATTGATATCCCAATATTAACAAGATGTGAAATAAACTTGATACAAGTAATACTCTTTCTTTATAGCAATTGTCTTATTGGTCTATGTTTGGAAACATGCCTGATGATAAAAGAATGCTATAATATACTTAAATAATGAAGTACAATGATATCATGTAGAGCCCTGGCCATAGATCCATCATTGTCAGAAATTAAATGATAGTGAAACAGGTTCTCCTAAGAGAACTCCTGGAGAGCATACTTCTGAGTATGTGGGGGTTATAGATGCAAATATCCTTACGTCCTAATGGAGGAATTGATGTGAGATAAACATCAAATCTCTCAATCCTTCATTATATGTTTATGTCGGGATGATGTATCACTAATCTCCTGATGATGTTGTTAATGCCGCATCGATGTGAGATAAACAAGAAATCCCTCGATGGCGAAGAGAGTACAACATGCCACTGTAACTCTAATAGCAAAGTTGCCAGAATACCCTAGAAAGCTATTATAGCAGAGACACAAGATGTCCTGCATATCGTACCTCACACTGACTGAGGAAGATGAGGTCATAGGAATCCAGCTCTTTTGATGACCTATATATGGTACCGATTGCGATTTCGTAATGGTCAGTTGGAGTATGAGCGGTATATCTCATCTCCTCAGGGCATAAATATGTCTGAAAAACATAATCAGCCGTGTAGCATAATTGCTTAGGTTGAACTATGAGAAATAATGATTGATGATACATTGTTCATAACGTCCTAGTTGGACAAATAATATACATGTTCTTCATATTCCATATTAATATATGTCTTGTCATTCAATCAAGTTATAATTGAAATGTTTGCTTAAAGAATACTGCTCTACTTAGTTTATTCAATAAATTGCCTGCTGTTGAATAATTATAGTTCTTCTTCTCACTATTATTTTAATATTTGCAATAACAATGCTTCTGGCGAAGCATTATAACTCTTGCTGGGACAATTATTCAATTGTCTCACCCCTGTGGGATTCGACTTTTTAGGTAGATGCCGAGGACGAAAGAACCCTTCAGTGGGTGAGCAGCAACAACATCAGCAGCAACATCAGGGACAACAGTGATCCTCAGGTGGAGACACTATCTATCAAGTATTATAGATAGAAAAGTCCTATGTGATGTCTCTGTACTCTCAGGTCCTAGGGGTCTTTAGATGTTTTAAATAGATTTGAGATTTTGGCGTAATGCCTCGAGATTTTTGTATCTTGCCTTGTACAGTTAACAGGGAAGTTGATGTTGTGACTCTCGATATGTGATATTACAGAGATGTAATGGTGAATCAGTTTGTAAATAACTTATCTTGCTTCTTTATAAAAGAGTTTCACAGTTTGTATATCTCTTTACAAAATGTTTTAAAATTTTGTGATTTTCAATAATTCCGCTGCTAACGAAACGCTTCCGCATTAGTTTAAATTAGTTAATCTTGTTTTCACAAGACGGACGTCACAGTACATGGACGACTCTAGGACACACTAGACATCTAATAAACTCCTTTTGTGATCCATCACTTCAGCTCCTCCTCACTTCCATGGGTCCGCTACTGCTACTAACGATCACCTAAAAAGATTGTGGTGACCCACAGGTGAGACCCATGTCCCAACGAGAGATATAAATCGCAACAAAGTTTATGGATTACAACTGGTTATGTAAATAAACATGTTAAGTAGATTAAGAAGATAGATATATAACACGACAAAATGGAATTACCAATTATAAGGGCTTTATTAAGATCAATTATAATCATAGTCTTAGAAGCTAGCATTATTTTCAATTACCAGATGTAGATATCACTATGAGTGTAACCATCATCACGAGCCTAACTAGCATCATAATTATCGATAAAAATATGAGCATATTTGAATAGTAGGAGCATGTCTAACAACATATCATGTCTAATAGGATAAGAAAGTCTACATCATAAGTAGATCTTACAATATAAGCACAACTACCAACATAAGTATGATAAGAAATATAAGCATAGCTAACAACATAGGCATGACTAGCAATATAAGCATTTCTAATAACATAAGCATAACTAACAACATAAGCATGATTAGCATTATAGGCATTGCTAATAGCATGAGGTAACTTGCATCATAAATATAACCAACAATAACAATATGCCTAACTACATAATAATGGATATGCCTCTTATTGCACTATACATCATCTATATGTGAAAAGAGAAAACAAGGGTTATCATCCAATCTGAAGCGATGTGTCTAACCCTAACAAATTTACTACATGACTAGATCACATCTTTTATTAATCCTTAGGGATTCTAAGTCGTACCACCCAAACTCCAACTGACCACTGCTAAGTCAAAATCAGTTTTGTATAAGATCTAGGATGATCAGAATCCTAAGATCTTATCTGCCCCTAGTCAGTACGGGTCCACCGTAGTGACACATAAGGTCAAGCTGCAAAACAACCTAGTCCACCCTTGGTATAGGTCACGACACTAGTGAAACTGAGATATGACCGCAACCTTTCTCCTACCAAGGTATGACCACAACCATCTCCAAAACATATCACATATACTGAATCATATCATTTGAGATACGACCTCAACCTTTCTCCTTCTAGGGTGTAACCGCAACCATTCCTGTGAATGTGCATATACTCACCAATATACAACTATGAGCTTCCAATAGAGGAATACCCGTTTCACCATCCAACAAGTCCTATCACTAGAATGGATCTACGACACATGGCACTACATGATTAAGGTTTCACTTGATTAGTTAATGCAAATTGGGTGAATTAAGGCTGAATATTACAAGTGTACAAACAAAACCTAATTTATTTCTAGCAATCATTAATATCTAACAACTTTAGAAGATATAAAACATATGATGCTAAATCCTTATTTCAACATCACAAGGTACGATTTCATTACCATTCATGAGACTCTACTTGTCATCACACCAACACATGATATAGATCCTTATCACAATATACCAGGGTACCGACTCTAATCACATCATGAAGAGAATTACGCCTCCACTAGGGTTCAACCATGACCAAAGGTCATTAAGACCATCACACTATTTCCTACAAGAACATCATTATCTTCCCATGCCTCCCAAAAGACTCAACAAACCATCATCGCATTGTGATACATATGTTCAACATAAAATTGCAATAAAGAACTAAAGATGTTTATAGGATAACATAGTAAGGTTATATTAGCATTAAGGGCCTTATTTTATGGTACCAATCATGAAAAGAAATTAGGTATGATTAACCACCATTATATTTGATTGTACTAGGGTTAGGTTTTAACAACACAAGTTAAACTTAACATTTCAAATCAACACTTTACAACAACCTTAGGTTTATATTCACTCGAGGGAAAAGGTAAGACTACAAACTCATGGGCTTAAAAACATTGATCCTAAATCATCAAATCCCCACCATCACAAGTGCACTAAGAAGAACCCATCAAATCATACACCACACATCAGACCATCGGGTTTAAGGCAATCAAAACCATTCCATCATTATATGAATCACCACCATTCAATCATGATTGCATAAAACATAACCATGAATTAGGGCATCAAACCCAAAAATTCCAAGTATAAATCCTAACTGAAGACCTTCAGATGTTAGATAGGTAAAACCATCAGATGCAAAACATGTAAAACCTTGGGCGTTCATCTAGGAAAACCATCGATTGAGAAACTAAGTGAACCATCATCCTAATTCTTAGAGAAAATAGTCCATAACCTTTTAAGATGACCATTTATTGTGCCATTAAAGAGTACCATTGATCTAACACTTACAAAAATAAGCAAATAAACAATTAAGATAGCCATCAATCATGAATCCTAATAGAAAAACAAACTTCAAGCATCAAGTAAAAAACGTCGATTCATTTGAGGGGAAAATCATCGTTTAGCTTGGGTTTAAGGAGCCATCATTTGAACAAACGATAAGAGAAATATGACCATCATTTCTTGGGCCCATCAAGCCATCACAACAATAACAAGGTGTGAACATCAATTGACACATCAAGCCCAACCATCGAGTTATGGAGGCAAGAGAAAATCAGCTCAAAGCATTAGAGAAAAACATCATCTGAGGGAGAAATAAGACCATCAACTTGAACCACTTGGGAGAGCATCATGACCATAATTTATAAATCATAAGAAATTACAAAATAGAAGTTAAGTCCAAGCCATTGGATGGCACAAAATAGTCAAACCAAACAATGCCAAAACCAGCGATCGCTTCTCAAAATCCTAGGAAAAACCATCGTTCATGGGGCTTATGATAACCATTGATCATTTAGTGATGAAGACAATATAACCATCATTTCTCAAGCTTAATATAGTCAACAAAACAATATCTTAAGTACATAGTCGTCCTTTCCTAAAGGCCAACCCATCGGGTCACTCAACAAGTGAGAAAGTGTTTCAAGGCATCAAGTAAACCATAGTTTCAACCATTCAAACACCATTAATTACTATGATTATGGAAACCATCAACAAACCAGATATAAGTATTATGACCATGGGTTATTAGGAATGTAACAATGCCTTCAAAATAGTAGAAAAACACCACCATCGTTCTACAAAATAGACTATCCATCAGATCACGAGGAAAGGTAGAAATCAGCTAAAATATACCAAGGACAACCATCCATTCTCACCAAAACAACACCACCGATTCATGGTTAAGTAAGGTATAAACTTCATATTTCAAAATAGGGAACGTGTATAAGATTAAGGAGAGTAACAAGAAGATTATCTACTTAAGAATCTTGATATATATGTACAACTTAACTAAGGATTCGAATTTTCTACTCATTACTATGTGTTAAAGCAAGATTTGTTCATGACAAGTTAAAAGTAAGCAATAAACATGAAGAGAGTTACATAAATCACCACAAGGATGAAGATGAGGCTCCAAACAACAAGGTAGATTGAGGAAAGAGAGAAGAAAATCCTATCTTTGAGCTCCAACTCATCCAAGATAGCTTTTCTCCAAGAAGAAGCAACCCTAGGTCAAGGAAGCAAGAAGAAAGGTATTCTGTAAGAGTTCTAGCACAAACTCCACCATGGAAACATGGATCTAACCAAGAAGAAGAGATGGGAAAGTAGGACTTCCAGGAAAAAAAGAAAAGAGAGATGTGCTTACTTGCTTAGGTCAAGAACAAGGTAAGGAAGTTGTACAAGCTTGAAGAGATGGTAGATCAGAGCTCTATGTGTACATGCAAGTAGATCGAACAAGCTCCATCTACCTTGGACTCCTTATTCTCCACCAAGAAGGGGGGGGGGGCGAGCTCCAGGAAGCATGGAGGAATAGAGGGTGATCTAGGAGTGTAAATAATTCATTGGCATGCAAGGAGATAAGTATAATAAGCTAAAAGGAAGATAGAAGGAAGAGGTAAACTGTCTAGCCAATCTTACCAAGTGTCCAAGGTCAAGGTTATCTTTTCCATACAAACCAACAAAAAAATATTAGTGGGAGGTTGGGATTCCCACTAAAACTTGATTCCCAGATCAGCCCTCAACCCCACTCACAAGAAAATCCATCAAAATATCATATAAGGCAGCCCATCTATGAGAGGAAATCCTATGTTCAACCTTAGGTAGATGTCACACATTAAACCAAGGTGGATCTAGGTGCCCCATAGTAAAACTAACTCCATCATGATATAAACCATATGCGGAACAAAAATAATGTGACAAATTGCAAGAAAAACCATAGATGTGAGTAAATTGCATAAAAGTCCAAAATGTGTATAAAATTACATAACTTGCTCGAACAGTGTCCAAACTGGACCAAACTTGAAACATGACTCAATTAACTGATATCAAAGCATAAGAAAGAATATGATTAAGCATATAAACATCCAATTAGGTAAATTAAGAATCATTAGGGTTTAGGCTAGTTAGGGGTCTTACACAGATGAGGCTGCATAGGCATTGGAGAAGGAGGCAACGATGACAAGTATCTTAGAGAGACGATGCATCATTAGTTTCATAGTTGGGGACTATTGGTGAGTTTGAAATTACAACAGAGTGGTGACTTGCGGTGGTGGGGGGATGCATGAAGAAAAATGACAACAAGGCAATGGCTAGGGAAAGAGGTTGGTGGAACTGGAAACGTCAAAGGGCACAAGCAAGGAGCTCAAAGAAGGGTAACTGAGAGAGAATGAAGTGGCTAGGCACATTCTTAGTCCTGATAAAATCCTAATGTGTCAGTTAATACTAAGAAAATCAAATCTAAAAGTATTTGGTTCCCGTGTTTTCAACTAATGGAGCTATAAGATCAGTGATACCACCAAATTATTCCATATACCCATGTTTTAGAGTCGATTATACAAAAAAGGTTGACTCCACAAAGTTTGACACCGTCCAGAGCTATAGGGTTAGTTATACCACCAAAATGGACTCCATAGACCCAAGTTTAGGGTCGATTATATCGTGAACAGACTCAAAATGTAACAACAATCAAGAACTCTAGGGTCAGGTTTTCCACCAAAATCAATGACGTAGAGTTCTGGATGGAAGTAAAGGTGGAGTAATTTTTTATGTGGGAGACCTATTGAGCCTTTTTAGAGGGAACCAACACTAGGTGTCCAATATGAAAATACTTGGTGCAAAATATGATCTCATGCAATTTTTTGCAACAATTCATTTGTCAAGAACCAACAATGTAGGTTAATATGTGCTCATATTTTTCATCAAACTGGATATAAGTGTGGTTTTTCTTTTAAAAACCGACCCAAAAAGCTACTGAGTCAATTTCTGTTGTGAAAATGATGTTATGACCAGTGACATTAATGGTTAAAAATTTACTAATTAGTTGTGATGGGGATATTGGCTGGATCTCTCCTTTATGACCACGATAGTAATAGTTATAAAATAAATAAGATAAAATCTTTAGTTAATTCATTATTTATTTTATCTAAACTTATTCATATGCAATAAATTCGTTACACTCTTTCTAATCTTATTTGAAGAGAAAAAAATCATGAAAGGAGTACATGCATTTACTAGTATGCTTGCTTATTTTCATAAGCATATTCTTCAATGCTGAAAAAGAATGTCTAGTCATACTACTAGAATAAGAATACACAAAAGCTGCATCATTCCCTTCATAGTTAATAAAACTATTATTACATTGGGTATAAAGAATCTATAAGCATTTATATCAGAGATTCTAGTTACAAAATCAACTATATTTTATAGAACATAGTAAAAAGTAATAAATAGCATACACTTCGTGTGTTCTAATTTATGAAGTGTTAGGATGGCCTAGCCAACAAGAAGTGAGCTAGTGGATGGGAACTATGCACTTTTAAGTCCTTCAGTAACAAAAGACTCCTAAAAATGTTTCACCCTCCACATAACTGACCTCAACATGACTAATTGGGTAATTAGGTTTATTCTTTCCTCAAGTTCATCATGCTAGGTTGGGTCTAAGGCCCTACCGAGGTGGGTTTTTTAGTGTCAAAACTCTATTTTGACTCCTTGTTTGATAGTATGTTGCATATGATGTCAAACATTCATCTACCAAAAAATCCACCCCTAAAAAGAATAATTAGGTGATGTGTACACTATAAATTATCTGGGATATACTTTGGAAAAAGAGTCAAAATTAACAGATTTGAACTTTGGTTTTTTGGTCGTAAAAAGGATAGGATGAGAAGCACTAAGAACACTATAAAATTCATTTAGTAGAAACAAGGTAAGAAGTACACTATTTAAGTGAGTGTTGGAAGTAAACAACAAAATTCATAGAAAATTAAAGACTTCAATAACATTGTATCCTTAAATGCTAACTTAGGCATTATTCTAAATTTACTAAATCAAACAAAGAAATGACTTGTGAGTCTACATGGTCTTAATATTATTATTTTGTTATATTTATTTCAAAGAATATTACATGTGTGTCTAAATTCTCACTGAAGATTGTTTGTATTATGATTGCTAGAAATTTTTTGTGATGATTGAAATATCATACACTCTTTAAATCTTACATCATTGCACAAAATTGAAACACTAATCATTGGTATTAATATATGGGTATCATCCATATACAAATATATCAAGAAATCATGTATTATTAGTATTACTAACTTTATGTTATTATTATATTTCTATGATGGATAAAAATCATTACATGAATATATAGTCTGTGAATAATTTTTTTGTAGATTTTCTTAATATATTATTTTATATGTTTAAACTGTGTAATATCTTTTAAAATTTCAATATTCCACTTTGAAAACTTCAACGACGCATTAAAGACATGATTTTTGGAACTACATAACGGTAAATTTGTTGTCTTATTTAGTCTTGTGTTCAAAATAAACTGTATATTTAACGACTGATTAGTTTTAATGATAAAATTCAATTGTATAAGACTATCATCTTTACTTTTGAAAACATAAATGTACTTGCATTTTCCCTTGACCAATTAATGCTCTTCCTACATATATGTAAATATATGTAGTAGTTAAGAGGAACTGCACAAATTTCATTTTATGGTATAATTAATAGCAAATGTTTACTTAAAAAAGGAAACATTGTTAGTGTATTTGTTCTCTCTCTCTCCCTCCATCTCTCCTCTTGATGTGGCATATTTCCAACCACTCAAAAGGTTGAGAAAATCCTCTTCCTTTGTATATCCCTCATCTTGTTAGTATTGAAGCTTCCCCACCGTCCATTATTGCAACAGCAAAGTGGAAAGATCCAATCTTGAGTGAAATGGGGTAAACGTGAAGGTGAAGAATGTAGGACGGTGGTCGGAAGGAGTTGCGGTGTGGCGGGGGATCTTCAGGTGGCCTCCAGGAGTGGTCACCTCATCTCCTTAGGCTACCTGTCCCCTAATCTTCAATCGATATGTATTTTCTCCACCCATCTTTTTTTTTCTTCATCTATTTGTTCATCTATCTATCACAATATCATAATATTGTAGTTATAAATCTATTAATTTACAAGTTTCTTTCACTACGTATATGTCCGATCTCTAATTTCTTGAAAAACATATTATATAAATTACTAATCAATGTGTTAATAAATTTTGTATTTAGTGATATTTGAGAATACTAGGATATATTGGAATCAAATACAACTGAAATTTGTACCAATATGTATTAAGATTAATTGTCTAAAGTTTTATAAAAGTTATCCTTTGTATCATTTGCTGTTTGGAAAACTTTGCAACAATATTCAAATATTTGGTGGCTGATTGTAATTATGACACGTCATATCTATGAAATATGATAAATCTACCTTTAGTTTGACATATTTTTCTTATCCATATATTGGTAGTATATATCTTTCGAACATCTTAAAAACACTTTATTATAGTACTAGACAATATATATATTACTTGTTTAATGCTAATAAAATAGTCTTGAATCACATGATATTTTTTATCACGTGTGATTTTTCACTTCATCTTTTTCTAACTTCACACATCTTTTTGTGTGGTAATTTTGGTCTCACTGAGATTTTAGTTTTAGTCTCTTAGATACAAATATTTTACTGGTATTCTAGCATTATATTAAATTTCACTTTATTTTAGCATTTAGAAAAAAATATCATTATTTCATATTTCAATATTTAGAAGCGGAAAATATTATGGCATGCATAATTAATAAAAAACTTGTTGTTAGGTGTTCAAAATTGAGTTTCCAAAGCCATTTTTCGATCCATCTCGTTGTTTTCTTCATTGGCAAATCGCATGAAGTATGAAAATGCAAGTAAAATGATATTGACTTATTCTTCTTTTTCCCTTTCAGGTGATCATATTGCATGAATTTAAGAAAGTTGTGTATGTAGAAATGGATACTATAGAAGTAGAAGAAAATGTATATGCAACTGGTGATGCACAAGTAAGCTTCTAGTGAAGTGAGCTTAGTAACTTCAACTTGACATCTTCAAGTTGTAGGAAATCCATTGTCATCAATTCTATGACTACATCCTTGCGTTTTTTGTATATGTTACTTAAAATTATTGCAAAAGGAGAATAAATTATCTACTCATATTATATGAAACTCACAATGCACTGTCGCACTAGATTTGCTTCATAAAGACATGCAGTCAAATAAAAGTGATGTCTTCTTTAGTTAATCAAATCAAGTTTGAGATTTCTTTTTCTTCTTAGGATTAATAAAGAATAGCCTATGTCATGAATATTCCTAAGCTATGCCTGATGGTTTGTTATTTTTTCAAACTATAGTTCACACCTCATACGTGGAACTAGATGTCGCTATAACTGAGCGTTGCACAATCGTTCATCACAACTTTAATTATTTTTTATTAACTTATATAATGATGTGATTATTCATATAAGATAGTGAATTAGATGAGATAACGTATATGCAGTTACATGGAGGGATGTGCAGAATCCTTTCAACTATTCTAGGTAAAGTGCTAGAGATCTTCCCCACTTTGGAAGCAACACGTCCACGAAGTAAGTCAGGCATACAAGCTCTCTGCTCATTGCACGTGGCCTTAGACAAAGCGAAGAGCCTTCTTCAACATTGCTCAAGTTGCAGCAAACTGTACCTGGTGAGTCTATGCAAATAAAAAACATAAAGCAAAAATAAATCAACTAGAGATATATGTGATTTTTCTTCCTTTTCTACACAGTTAAATTTTGGCCATATTTTCTCCTCTAATTGTTTGAGTGATATTGATTGAAGACTTGAATTATAGTGTAAAGAAAATTATTTGCATAACTTTGTCGAATAAGACTTATGATTATTTTCACAAAACATTGGACAAATAGAAAGGAGGTTTTCATTTTCGTGTTTAAAAAGGTGGTTTATGACTCAAAAATAAAGTTGACCATTTATCATCCTCACGTTAGTAGTCGTCCGTGCTTCAACCACAAATTTAGAAACTATTAATGTTGATAAAATTTGTTTTCAAAATTAAAGATGTCTAGTACCTACCCAATAAAAGCATTAGGCGCACGTTGATCTTTTTCAATAGTAGCAAATATCTTATTTATGTTGTAAATGGCATATCCACAGATGTGACACCGTAAACAAACGAATGGAGCTTTCAGTAGTCAAAAGAAGTCCCCCAAGGACCCCCACGACTCTATATGGGGGGAGTAGGTAAATCAAGGACTAACAGAACACTCACTTTAAAAAGAACACACATCTAACTACCACACGTCACAATAATTAACAACAATTAGGGAACGATATGAGTCATAAGACCACCTAATTTGTGGCGGGTGGTTTAACTACCATTGCACTACACCTTTGTAGATTAAATCAAATACGTTTATTTAGATGAACATTGTTCTTTCAAATTATGCCGTTTCTACAAATCTAGAAATACGTATCCTTTTTTCTTCTCTCTATACCACACTCTAGTGCACTCAGCAGCGGATCCTTGGGAGGCCAAAGTTACTTAATGAGGCTGTTCAAAAATATAGTCATACCATATATTTTTGCGAATAACATCATATTTATGCGTTCGAGTACATAATTAGAATAATGCTTGACCTTAATATGGAATGAGAAAAATAGAGAAAGTACAATGTTATATGGATATACAAAAATATGTAATGACACATGACAATAGTTATGTGCATGTCTTTGCATATGAATTTAAATAATAAAAAATCAATGGCATATAAAGTTTCACTGTATAATATAAATTACATATGAAGCCCAATTGGGATTATTTTTATAATCATTTTTATATAGTAAATGTCCCCGACTGACATATGACTTCAAAGTTTTATTATATTGCCTATTTTGGGAAAAAAATGTCATTTTTATAACTCTTAACTAATATATATATATATATATATATATATATATATATATATATATATATTATGAAAAGAAAACTGGGAGGAGAATTGAAAAAATGTTAATAGATATTTTCCTAACTATATATTTTATATCTTAAGTTTCTAAAAATAAATATACCATGAGAACATAACCAACATCTGATATCCTTGTTATGTTCAAAAATTGAATGCATTTTTGTAATTGCTGTACGTTTTTAAGAAAATTATTTCTCTAAATATGTTAATTTATATAGTCAGGAGTTTTTCCAAATTTTTTGAAGATTTTTCAACAATTTGATTAACTAATCAAATATTTACTTCTTAATAATATTGGCATTTAAAGACTCACAGTTAAATAGAGTAACAAGAAAATGAAAAAGTATAACAAGTGACACAAAATATTTTCCTAAACCCTCTAATCACAAGTCTTTACATCATTGTTTAGCAACTTCAAAATAAGTATGGAGACTAAATTGAGTATTTTGACAAAAAAGAGGGTTCTTCTCAATTATTTAACAATATTGATTGGAATCACTACTTTGCATATAGGGTGGTTTCTTAAAGGTTACATAAACTATGAGGAGTCAGACATAACCAAAGGGTTTTTTAAATATATTTGAAATAATTAAAAAAAGAACCCAAATAAAAAATGTTTCTAGTAAGAACTTCTTTAGGGTTTTTGACAAGTCAAAGAGAATCATTTTAATTATCTAAGAAGTTTGCCTCTGTTGTTCAACATGGAGGGAGTTGAGTGGAACTACATTAGATTACTGAGTCTCAAAAAATTGGTATATTTCCTAACAGTAATACATGTAACAATGTTCAAATTTAGGCACTTTGAGGGCCACTATTGTAGTTATATGCCTAAAAATGTAGGGATCCTTTGAGTTCTTTGACAAAATAAATGATTTTTTTAAGTATAAAACAAGTATATTTGGAGTAATCATTTTGTATTTAGGAGATTTGATGATAATTGAGCTATGCAAAAGTTGGAGTTTTTCAATAACAAATAAAAAAATACCGTTCTAGTTTGTTATAACAAGTATAGTTGGGAGTAATCATTTTGTATATAGGAGATTTGATGGTAATTGAGCTATATAAAAGTCGAAGTTTTTCAATAACAAATTAGAAAATATCGTTCTAGTTTGTTCTAAGTCCGTCACCATTGTTCCAGTAATTTTAATACAAGTATAGAGACTTCCAATATTTTGAATGAACAAAAGATGATTGTTTTCTATTATCGAACAACACGACTGTAGTTTTTATTTTGCAAGTGAGGATTTTCTAACAATCATATAAAAGATGGGGTTATGAAAGCACGTAAGACTTGCAGACAAGATTTGTACTAGGGACCAACTAGAATTGTACTTTCTGTCCAACCATTGCAACTACCGTGCTACCGCTATCAAGTTTATAGTTGTCACTATATTTGATACATAGCGGGTTGCAAAACTGCTTATTGAAATATATCTTAAGGGGGTCGCGGCCTCTACTTCCATTTGGCTCTACCTTGAGTACAAGCCATTGTATTTGTTACTTTACCTATATTTTGCATTTCTCACGGAAAATTCACGGAAGAGGTGAAAGTCTAAGAATATGATTTGTTCTAGTCTAAGAATATTTATATAAACGGGTAAATGATAGAAACAAAAGTAACGATGTGTCATTTTATTAAACTAGGTTGTGATTAGGGGTGAGCAAATAATGGTCCAGACCGCAAAACCGGACCAGACTGCTTAATTCGGTCCGGTCTGGTCCATTTTGAGTTTGGTCCGGTCCGTGGTCAGGGAATTTCAATTAGTTCGGTCTTCGGTCCGGTCCGGTCCAAAACCGGTCCGGTTCGGACCACAGACCGACTTTTATTCATGTATATTTGAATGTGTATTTTATAATAACTACAAATAAAATACATCTATAAGCACTAATAGTATAAATGTTTGATACTAAAGTTATATAATTGTTAGAAGTGACTAAGATTATCAACTTTGTACAATTAAATAAGTTGTAAAACATGTAAAAAAGACTGATTATGGTCCAAACGGTCCGGTCCGGTCTTAGCACAAAACGGTCTGATCCCGGTCCGGTCTTACCTCAAAACGGTCTGGTCTGCGGTCTATATATATGTTGAAATCTAGTTCGCGGTCCGGTCTGGTTCGGTCCGGTCCGGTCCGGTTCGATTTTGGACCAATACTCAGCCCTAGTTGTGATGATATTTATATAGTTTTCAATGAGATCTTTTCAAAAGACTAAGGTGCACAGATAAAGAATCCTTCATTTGATACGATTGACTCGCTTGGCCCAAACTGAGATGTGTTGCACTCCCTTGAAATGAGTGCATATACATCACACCTCCTACCATGGTTGCCAAAGCTTCGAGTGAATCCAAAATAGGCCATGGACTTGGATTATTTGACGGGAGTTTTTTTAATATAATTTAATGTGCAACTATTTACCAAAGAGCCAATGACGCCTAATCTGATAAGCTGAATAGTAGGTATGAAATAGTTCAAGACTGCGTAATGTAACTAATTTTATATTGTAATAAACCCTCACGCAACACGAACCGGATTATATGATAAAGTTTTAACTTCCCTGTGTTTTCTTTAGTAATTTGTGAAAGAACCGTCTTCCTAAACCATTTTGAAGACATAAATGTAAGTTTCTATTGAGAATTGCATGTCAGTTGTCAACAAACTTATACGTGAATACTTTAGTTTGACATACTGACATATATTATATCGTACACATTGCTTATTTTCCCAGCCGATCCATGTATTTGTTATTTTATATTTATATATTCTAACTCACTTCGGAAATTGCTTCTCCTGGGCTTACTTGCCGCTGATGGGATTTTGACAGGCGGTAACGGCAGACTCCATCCAGCTAAAATTCGAGAAGATAAAATTTTCTCTCCAAGAAAGTTTAAGGAGTGTCGTAGATATTGTTCCACAGGCTACCGGTTTCCAGGTAAACAAAAATGGTTAATCCAAAAAGTATCTATAGAAGTGGCTACATTTTCCGCTTTTCAATTTCAGATCATGGCTATTGTGGCTGAGCTGCAAGGAACTGTCTTTGAGTTGGATCATTTCGAAAAGTCAGCCGGTGATGAAGTAATTCAGTTGCTTCAAATTGAGAAAAAGAATAATGATGACTCAAATGACGTTGAAGAGTTGGAGTCTTTTCACCAAGCAGTTGTGTGGTTAGGAATTACATCGGCAAGAGCTGCTCTTACAGAGAGAAGAGCTCTGAAAGATTTAATTGGAAAAGCTCATGTCGAGCAAGATAAGCGAAAGGAATCCATCGTACTATGCTTATTGAATCTCATGAGAAAATACTCCAGATTATTTAGAACCCCCTCAGAAGATGCAGATTCCCAAGGATCTACTCCTTGTACCCCAACGGGTATGGGAGCTTTTGAACTAGTTCACAATACAGGAAGAGCCAGTGCAGTGGAGAGGCAATTATCCAAAATGAGCTCTTTCTACAACAGTCCCCGTGGGATGAAACCAAGGGGCAAACCTGCACCCCCTGAGGAACTCAGATGCCCCATTTCCTTGCAACTTATGTACGATCCGGTCATTATTTCTTCTGGACAAACATATGAACGTGTTTGTATTGAAAAGTGGTTCAGTGATGGGCATCGTACGTGCCCCAAAACACAGCAAGAACTGTCCCACTTATTCTTGACTCCAAACTATTGCGTGAAAGGTTTAGTGGCAAGTTGGTGTGAACAAAATGGAGTTGCTCCTCCCGAGAGCCCTCCTGAATCCCTCAGTTTGAAACAAAGTCGGCTATCTGAGACAGAGGTAGAAGACACAAACGAAAAGATGGACTTAGATTCATGCAATACAACGGACGATATAGTGGTTTCTTTGGATATTGATCAGGATAACGAGCATGTCCCGGAGGATTCAACTAATGCTTTAAGTGATACTGATATCTGTGCTCAAGATTGCCTAGTAGACTTGTTTGAGAAGTACAGAGGTCTTCTGCTTGTATTGCACGACAGCACCAATCTTGAAGAGCAACTTGAAGCTGTTGAACAAATAAGATTGGCCCTCAAGACTAACGACGAAGCAAGGATTTTCATGGGTAAAAATGGTTTCTCCGAGGCATTGATTAAATATCTGCAACTGGCAGTTCAACAGGGTGATAATAAGGCTCAAGAAGTTGGAGCGATGGCTCTTTTCAACTTTGGGGTGAACAATGACAGGTATGGCTTTTATATAGTTCCTTGAAATGAATTTGTTCCAGAAAACATAAGTTTCAAATCATAATTAGAACATCAAGCGTTGGAAACCAGTTTTAAGTTTCTGGAGCTATACATCAGAAATTTACCAGTAACAGAGTGCCTTTTTTAATTGATCTTAGAATTGTTTTATAGTGTAAATTATTGTTGAACTGTAAGCAATGCAACATACATTTATAGACATAAGTTTGTGTAGGGTTTCTGCTCGGTTACACCCTCTAGTAATTGTCAAAGATTCGCTTTAACCAAGAATTACACTGGATGCATTTCACCAGTTAAAGTGTAATTGTATTGATGTCAGATTAGTTAGTATGACTGTAATTTTTTTACCATTAAAATTCATCGTATTCCCTTATGTAGTTCTTAGACTTTACCACTAAATGATTCATTTCTCTTTTTGGAAAACCTGATGCAGGGACTTAAGTCTATAATATCAGTTTTTATAATAGGCTTATCTGTGTCTTTGGGTCTCTTAGGAACAAGGAACTGTTGCTCTCAAGTGGAGTTATTCCATTGTTGGAGGAGATGATTGACTGTAACTCTTTTGAAGCTGCCACAGCCCTTTATCTCAATCTCTCACTTCTTGATGATGCTAAGTCGATAATTGGGGCAAGCAAGGTTGTCCCTCGCTTCGTCCAGCTCCTCAGTGGGGACAACTCTACGTTACAGTGTCAGATTGATGCACTCGACACACTATACAATCTGTCAAGTATGCCTTCTAATGTTCCTTCACTTATATCTGCTGGGATTGTGGGTCGGCTCTACTCTATGATCATCAACCCCAATGAATCCTTGAAAGGCAAGTGGTTAGAGAAGTCTATCGCCATATTAGCAAACGTAGTTCCTGACAAACAGGGAAAAAAAGACATCGTCTCAAGTCAAGGACTTGTCAGTGCAATTGCAGCAGTTCTAGATGTTGGTGAGCTAGCAGAGAAGGAGCAGGCGTTGTCTTTCTTCCTAGTCCTGTGTGAAGGTGATCCGAAGTGCATCCATGCGGTACTGCAAGAAGGGGTTATACCCGCATTGGTATCTGCCACAATTAATGGGACAACAAAGGGGAAGGATAAGGCCCAAAAGCTCCTCATGCTGTTCCGAGAGCAGCGACAGAGGGATCCTTCTCCATCAAGATCACCTGCGGCACACCCGCCACGACCAATTGGCAATCACATTACCGGTCAAAGCGTTACAGAACCAAGGATTCTACCAAAATCATCATCCAGGAGATTGGGGCGGACCATAACTGCTATATGGAGGAGCAAAAATTTTTCGATGTACCGCTAATGGCAATGTTAGCTTGTGTACATTTTGGCTGCTCATGCGGTCCCGGTCATAGCTGTTGGAGTTCTGTGCGATTGTGTGTATAAGAACTTTAGCAATTTTACATGTAGAAAGTTACTGTATATATTACTGGAATTGGGTTAATAACAGAAAACTCACTATTAACTTGTTATGGACGCAAACTAATTGCTTATATTAACTTAAATCTTCTTAGGTATTGACGTATATGCACCAAAGGCAATCTTTAGTTATGCTTGATTGCAGAGGCCAGTTCGTTTAAGGATAGCACTTCTTGCGATGAGATGTCTTTACTTGAGATTCCCTATGGAACACGCTGCATTTACCCTTGCGCTATTTTTTTTATAAAAGTTCTATAACATATAGATAATAGGATTTGCAAACATAACTGTCTGCAAATCTAAGGTATTACAGAGAGTTTATTCAGAGACTACACCAGAGGTGTGTCCACGGATAAGAGTACAAAAGAACTATGATAAAAGAACCGAAAAGCATGCTAAAATAAAGTGGGAAAAAAAGTCTGGGGGAAACACCTCTAAACATTAGGCCTCAACATAAAAAGCAACATGTTGCAGATCATCAGGTCACTAGAATATGCTTGATGTTTCAATTAGAAGCCACTGTCGTGGCCATGATCTCCTTAAGAGTGACTCACCGGCCTTCATTGTTGCTGTTGCAGAAGATCGCAATCTGCATCTCATCTTCTTGCCTCTCCGACTTCAGATTGCCTGCAGTGGAGAAACACGGAGTATGTATGGGCAATATTAGTAGTCAAGTGATGGTAGGTGTTGTATGTGTTGTTGTGTTTACTAGCATTTCTTTCCGCTCTAAATGTTCCAGATGATAGCACCCATTAGTGTACTCTTATAATGCGAAGGGATTATAGGTTTTAGTTGATGGATAAGGTATATTATGTTGATATAAGTATTGTCAGTGTGTCTGTGAAAGAATTTGTTTCTAATTTAGGTGGTAGTAGGGCAGTGAATGAAGATGTGATTTGTTGTTACTATCATTGTGACACATGTAACGTCTGGATGGTCCGAAGATGCCTCATTTTATTAGACTAGTGCGCGCACACGTGCACATGCACGTGACATATGAAATTTGTTGAAATTATGCGGGGAGATGACTCGTCCGTGAAAGGGTCCCTACGGTAAAAGATATTTGTGTTGGTTGTTTGAAAGGAGAGAATCAAGGAACCGTTTTTGTGGGATGGAGAGAGAAATACAGAATTAAAGATAATAAAAGTTAATAGGAGAGTGTGAGAATAAATATTTGTATGAGCAAAATTCCTTGAAAAAAGGAGAAAAGAGAGTGAATCAAGGAGAGCACAATATCAAACTCGCTCTTTTTATAGTAGTATAGATTTTGCTCTATTAGAATTTTATTATGTGTAAAGAGCCAGAGGATCTTTGTTTTTAATGGGCAAGTGATGCGCCAAATGTCTGACAAGTTTGTCTTGATGCTCCTGTATGTGAGGAAGTGGTAGGCATGATGGGATGTGTAGGTTTGTCCCCAATTCCATGTTATGTGGTTAGTGGTGTTGCATTCTAGAACATGGATGATGTTAGACATAGTTTCATAAGGAATGTGTTGAGAGAACAGCCATTTCAGAGTGTTTCTTCTGTTGTTTGTGAGCAACATCATTGCTCTAGCAGTGCTCAAGTGTTTTCGTTTTTGGGGTATATGGATGTTTAATCCCATATTTGTGATTTTCATGTTGCGGTACAATAGGTCCGTCCAGAAACGTATGTGTTTTGATACATGTGGTGGTGTTTCGATCATCTTGATGATGGTGCTTATGTGCTTGTTTATGTATTTTCACAGTGGGGATGCAATGCTTTTAGCTAGGGATGGAAAAATAAGACCTGACCTAAATGACCTAACCCAAACCCGAACCCAAAATTTTTAAACGAGTTAGGTTCTTAGGTTTTTTGAGCCGACCCAAAATTGACACTGAACCCAAAGACCCCGAAATTTAATTAGGGTTGGGTTTGGGTTTGGACTTTAGACCCGAATTGACATGATTGACTCGAAATTCACAATCATATATTCAAATAAAATTATAAGATCATATATTCAAATAAAATTATATAATGACCTATTATATTACTAGTCCATAACTCATGAAGTCTATTTTGACAATTCTACATAGTTTTGTATTGATTTGTATGGCTTATTATGCTAATTGTTTTATGAATTTGTGTTAAAATTATCCAAGAAACTACATTAAGCTTTATATGTATTTCTCAATCACACTGGTAGATTGTTGACATTGAAATTCTTTGATTACACTTGGTAATTATCGATGATTAGACAAATCATAACACTTTTTTAAATTTTTTATCTCGGTACTTGGATTTATGGATCGGACCCGATAGACATGAAAATATTTGCGGGTCAGGTTAGGGTCAAGGGTTTTGACCTAAAAATCCATCTTTTGTAAGTTTAGGGTCTAGCCAAAAAGTGTTGACCCAAAATGACTTGAAATAAAACATGATCAACCCAAACTTGATTGCCATCCCTACTTTTAACTGTGGTCCACCATGGATTTTTGTTATGATAATATTTGTGAAGGATGAATGGTTTCCAGATGTTTACAATGTTTGAGGAAAGTATATCAATGATTTTAGCAATAAGGCATATGGAATATGTCTGGAGATTGACGATACCCCATCCACCATATTTTTTGGGGCACGTATGATGTTCTAGTTAACCATGTGAAATTTTTGTTTCTCTGTCTTTGTGGCAAAATGATTTCAGATGAACTTTTTTCATAGGATGTCAATAGCTCTAAGGGATTTTTTTGGCAGTAGAATACAACTGAGATAATGTGTGGTATTAGATGTTAGGGAGATATTTAGTAGAGTAAGTCTGCTTACAAGGTTGAGGAAATTGTTTTATCAAATATGCTATGGCTGATTTTTTCTGTGATAGGTTTCCATGTAAGATATGTGATTGGGAAAGGTATGACTGGAAGGCCCAGATACATGAAACGTTAGTTTTCAATTTTCCATTTGAGTATTGTTTGATATCTATGAAGGGTGTCTGGTTAGATATGAATGCCAATAATGGCAGACTTTCCCGAATTTATCTTCAGACCCGAGGTGTATGGAATATACCAATGATGTGGATGGTGTTGAGTCTTCTGGTTTGGTGAGCATCATGGTACCATATACATATTGTATAATGTTTTCAAAACATTCAGGAGGTGACTATATGAGACCCTTCTTTGTTCCTAACTTAAATTTTATTTGAAAGTAGGAATGTGATCATAATGAAGAGATAAGACGATAAAGGGTCACCCTGTCTGAGACCATTGGTGTTGTTAAAATAGCCGAAAAGTGAGCCGTTTACAATGGCAGAGAAAGTGTTTTAGATATGAAACTTTGTAGTTTATCCAGATCTTAAGGAACCCATATCCATGTAAGGTATGAAGGAGACATTGTAACATACTGAAATCTAGGGTCTTTCCTGCAATTTACCCAATTTTGAGCTTTTCTTTGCCTTCTAGTCCATTTGGACCTTTTTCATAAATTTCCCATTCTTTTGAATCATTTTTGGACTCAATGTGCAATTTGAGCATTAATGATGGTGAAATTCCATTGTTGCCCCAATTATGATAATAAAGGGGTGTTTGCACAAATAACACACTTAAGGTAACAATTAAGGACTAATAATGCAAATGAAGTTTTATGAGAGATAATAAGTGTATTATGTTAATTTGGAGCTCTTATATCTTTTTGGATAAGATATGAGCAAAAATATGTAATAAATATAATTATGGGTGTAATTAACCTAATTTCCTTCTTTCTCCTAAAAAATGAGAATAATATATCAAAATAGAATATAATGATGAGATTTTGTTCTTAAAATTAATTATGGATGGATATCTCGAATTTTACTCACATAATCCATTAAAAGAAGTCTTTTCATATAACTCATTCAATTTAATATATTAATATACACTTTAATGAGCAATATATTTATTAAGGGCCAAATAATGTGTAAAACGAGAATCTAATTGCATAGCATGATTCTATACTTTAATTTGTGCATGTGGTTAAAATTTGGTGCCTTTTGGACTTCATTTGACCCTTCAAATCGATTTTTTAAGCTTTCAATATAGTATAACTATAGTGTATGCATCAAATCAATGACATGAATGTGTAACGTTATAGTTCGGTTGATTTTTCTATGTCACGCGTTACCAGCTTTTGTGAGATCTGTGGACCGTCGATTTGTGATCCGACGGTTCCACCTCCGGCCGTCGGGCTGCTCCCGACCCTCGACCTGCCCCGACTCGTTCTCCCTCTACACATCACCATTTCACGCGATTCTTGTCCCTTTGGTTTTGTCTCCTCGTGACGGATTCATTGACCTATTGCTCGACCGACAGCATGGTATTTAGGCCAAATGCCTAACCGAGGTCTCTCCCCCTTCTCCTCCACAAATCATAGTGAGGCCAAGGGCCTCCCTCCAGCCTATTTAAGGGCTCGTCGAACACCCTCAGGCATCGAGCCTTCCTCCTCTCCCTCCAATTTCTCCATGTTTGCCCTGGAGCTCCCGGACCTGCTCGATTTTCTTCTCCAGTGTCAATGAGTTCGTTGTGGCGTCCTATACTTCATTCCTTCAAATTATTGATCGGGTAAGCATCTAAGGACCTTCTCCTTCATTTTTCTCATCGTCTTTGTGGCTCAAAATGCCCCAAGTGTTGGGTCATGTAGCTCACCGTAAGGACCTCTGCCAACACCTGCCATTTTTTAGCGTTAGTACACCTCCTCCTGTGACAAGTGGTGCTTTGGACCTGCCCTGACTCTGCGAGTGTATTGATGACCTTAGCTTGGGTCTTTCTCCTCGTTTCAATGGATTTGATTTCGTTTTCTTCTTCCCCTATTTCCGGCCATGTCGCGGCCTGAACCGGCTGTTTTGGACGCGAGGGGGTCAGGCTATTGATCCTCATGTTCAGGAGGAACCAGAGAACTCATTCCCAATTTCCGTTCTCAGTTACGCGCCCTGATGGCGATTCGAAGCAAAGGTGTCGAGCTCATGTGAGCCTGCTCGCGCCATGACCTGGGCTGGAAGAAGCCAGGTCATGGAATGACCAAGAGGGTCATGTGCGGGCAATGTAACGATTTACTTTGCTTGGGCATTATCATATTTTCCCCCTTGTTCTTTCTTTCTGCCGCAAACTATTGATAGTTGTAAATGACAAGACTGCCCTCGCAGCTTAACTATTTCGATTTGACGGCTAGGGGTATTTTGGTCATTTCCCCTTCTAACTCGTGTTTGACCTAGGTCAGGGAAAATGGACCCACTGATGCGACCAAATATGATTACCGGCCTCAGTGGTCCAATCTTGTTCATCATTTATTTTGCTGACAGTGATTTTTCTTGCATTCTGATTGGTCGATTTAGTTTAAATCATATTAAATCGATCCCTTGTCAGAAATATGCAAATAAATAGTTGTTGGAAAGGATTTTTTGAGTAGAATCCGAATTTCTAGTTTTTGAGTCCTGTTTCCAAATACTTTTTCGAAATTTATCTTAAAAATCATTTTAGTCACCTTAAATGATCTAAACTGTGTAATTAATCTATTTTAACTCCAAATTGGGAAACAAAAGATGTTTTTTTAATCAAGTGAATATGATTAATCGATTGGACTAGGTTTTGAGTCTTAAATCGTGGTTTTGAAAATAAGTTCCAAATTAGGGTTTTCCTATTCTTTATGCCTTAATATATTTTAATTCATGTGAAATATTTATACCTAGGAAAATGGAATTGGATAACAAGCATTTAGTGAGAAATGATGATAAGAATCTACTATAAGGTATGTGAATCCTATCTATGTATGTGACCCTTATTTAAATATGTGGACCATATTTATGGATGTGATCCTTATTATATGATTGTGGAATGATTAATGAGCAAAGACACCTATTCCTCAGTTGGGATTTTATCCAACCCCACATTACTAAATTTCTAGCATTATAATCCCTCTAATGCCATTTCTTGGCTCTATTCATTATTTGATGCTTCAAATGCCCATTTTGGCTCTTTTATGGAAATACTTGTACATTACTTGAAATGCCAATGTTGGCTTGCTTAATTGAAATGGTTGTTGGAAATTATTCCCATTTTCTATGATGCAATTTCATTTATATCTCTCAATGCTGCCAAGTGACTTATTTATGCATGATGTATTTATTGGCCAAATGGCAATGTAGTGTACATGAGTACAAACCACCCATAGGGCACTGGGGTTTTAGTCCCCCTTCCATAGGCACTGGGGTTTTAGTCCCAATGCCACTTTATACAGGGCAATGAGGTTTTAGTCCTCCTGCCAGGCACTGGGGTTTTAGTCCCCCTGCCATTTTATATATGGTGAGATCCGGTAGGTGCCTCACCCTACATTGAGATGAGTTTGTGTCATAATATATTCATGCAATGTGATAATTGTTGATGTTGAGCTATGGTAGATTTCCAATTCTTATTTGATCACTTGCCTCATACTCTTGAAATCCCTTAGTATAGTGGATTCTTTTTAATATGCAATGCTTTAGCTTTATAATTGTCCTTATCCTTTATTGACACATAATTTTTATCTTTCTCTTGCTGGGTGATCCCAACCACCCAGACTAGGATCAGAGTGCGCATGGGAAGCTTGGTGAACCTGTCTAAGGCTAAGGAGATCGTGCACATCAAGTTAGATTGAACTAGTTTCATATACTTTTGTTATGTTGTTTATGGAGACAAGTTCTATTAGTTTGAGTCTTCCTCTACCTAGATCCTTGTTCTTGTATAAAGATGTACCCCATTTGGGAAAATTTTGTATAATACTCTTTATACATTTTGAATATAGTCAAGTTTTAATCTTCCGCTGCTATACAATTGGTGTTTTTGTTTGCCATGGTTTTTAGTAGAAACTCAGTCTTTACAGACATTTCCAGTTAACATAGTCAAAAGCTTTTTGAAATCAAATTTAAGGGAAACGAGAGGTGTTTTATTTTTATGACGGGAGTGTATAGTATCATTCACCATTATGTATGCATCTTGAATGTTTCTTTTTTTAGGAAGGCATTTTGGTTATGGTCAATGATGTTATTCAGGAATGGTTTTATATGGCTTCTCAGAATCTTAGCAAAGATTTTCTAGGATATATTCACCAGGATAATTGGTCAAAATTGCTTGATGTTGTCTGGTTGTGCTACTTTTTTTATTAGAGAAATATATGTATGGTTTAGTACTCTGATGTGGTTATTGATTGTTTGTTATTGTGAATAATTGTGAGAAGGTTCATGAAGTTGTGCTTAATGTGTTTGCACATTTTTTGTTGGAACTTGGTATTTAAGCCACCATGTCTAGGTGATTGTCCTTTCTAAGACTAAAAATAGCACTCTTGAGTTCATCTTCAGTGAAGGATGATGATGTTTGGAGGAGAATCAATAGTGCTATAACAAAGAACAGTCCAATCAATAAATGATAGAAAGGATGGTTTGTGTCCAGTGTTGAAGATGTTTTTGAAGTATGTGACAATGTGATTTCTTATAAGACCCCTGACCTGTGTTTTGAGTATATGTAATATGTTTCTGGCTTATGGTGTTTAATGAAATCAATTTGTAATTTCATGTGTTACTGGTGATCTTCTTGCTTAGTGCTATTTCCGAGTTTGATTTTGAGCAATCTCACTTTGTGTAGCAACGAGTGTCACAATTCTGATCAGATTTTTATTTGTGGTGATGGTTCCATTGATGGTAAGACTAGTGATGGTATTTTTTTTGACATTTTGTTGCAGCATTTGTGAAAGAATTGTGTTTTTTCTCCTTCAATAGTCCATTTTATCTTAGTTATCTGTTTCCAAATCTTTTCAGTATTTTCTTGGATGTGTTCAATATCAGATTTTTATAGCTAATGTGATGGTCGGGTCAATATTTGGGTCATTGTTTGCTAGGAAATGATAGTATTCTAGGTCTTCTAGTCTGTGCATGATGTTACCATATTTTTCTGTTTCATATTTTCAGTGCCGATATGATATTCTTGGTGTTGTTGTGCATGTGAAAACCTGGCTCCAAGGATGACTGCAGAAATTGGAGCCAATCCTGAGTGTATATATTTTTGACAGTAGGGTCAGTAAGCCAATAATATTCAATTTGAAAAGGTTTATGCCCCCAATTTATATGGGCGGTATTAATGTATATCGGGAAGTGGTCTGGTATGGGTCTAGCTGCCATAGTGGCATAGGAGTGAGGGTATAACTCTTTCCATGCAAGTGAACAAATGAAATGGTCTTTACAGGCCCATGATTTACCACAGTTCTAGGTGAAATTTGTGTTGGCTGGGATGATGTTTATCATACGATCTTCTATAATGCAATCACAAAAGTGTTTTTCAAAGTGCGAAAGTGTTGCTAGTGTACGGTCAGAGTAATGTATGTTAGTGCAATTAGTGATAAGGTTAAAATCACCCCCTATTAGCCATAGTGAGCATGAGTAACTGGTGAATCTATGTATCGATGTTTGTCTGTACAAGGTTCTCCATATATACTAGTGAAAATCCATGATTGAGAATCAGTTAGGTTTGTAACATTATTGTGATACTGTAGTCATGATATAATGTGGTGCGATATTAAATGTTTTCTTGTGAATACCTATAACAATTCCACCCTTGAAACTGGTAGGAGGGATTTGATAGCACTCGTTGATATGTTTTCCCCAAATAGTTTTTAGTACGAATAGTGTAAGAGTAGTTTTTGTTTATTGTTTCCTGATGATGTTTATTTTGTTTTTGTGGATGAATTTACAGATACATTTTCTTCCCTTCATATTTGATGCTCCACAAATGTTCCATGAGGAGATCTTCATGTGTTGTATATTGGTCTATACTATGATTGAATGTAGCAGATGATTTGATCTATACAAAGACGTTGTAGATCTATGATGGTTTTATGTATATGTTTTTGGTTCCCCATTCCATAAAATTTTGTATGTTCTTCAAAGATATGTTTTTAGTGTGTTATCTATCAAATGTGATGCCTATGATTTTGGAAAATTTAGAGAATGAATTTATATCAGGCCATGATGCTATATCATCTATTGGAAGATCTATATTATTATCTGCTAAAAAGTCATAAAAAGTAGCGCTTTGAAAAGGTAGAAGTTTATCTTTATTCTTCTATTTAGGGCTCTGTGGGGATCGAATTTCTTCTATGATTGTTGTTTTAATCTTCTCAACTGTGTCTCTATCAATGGTGGTGGTAGGTGTAGGGTTGTTGTGAAAAGGGAATGGTTTGATAACATCAAAGATGGAGTTGTTGTTTTTTTTTGTAGATGGTGAGGATATCTTGGATCTTTTTTTGGACTACTAGGGTTTGAGTTTCTAAGAGAGGGGTTCATGGAGTTGTTCCTCTCCCAAAACAATCTTTTTGTTAGTTGGTTTTCTTCTAGTAGCGAATGGTTTTTTATTTGTGTTATTGACTGGGAAAAACCATGATGGCGGGTGGATTGTGATGTTCAACAAGGTGGTAGATGGGTGTGTAGGATTTTCAGCCACTAGCTTGATGGTATAGATCTTTTCACTCAGTTTGATATTTAATTTCTTATTAAACCCTTGATGAACATCTTATTACCAAGGGGATGGGTACATGGCCTCTAGGTAATGTGATAACGAGTCTGTGTATTATTTATTTGATTTAAATTGTTATTCCAAAAGGTTTGGATTCTTCTAATCTCAATGTTTATTATGTTCTTGTTTTTATGATGAAGTGAGAAAGCAAACATAGGATGAGGTGGTAAACCTATCCACCCTCATTTTTCCATCAATTTATGTAGATATATAGTTATTCATCTTTCTCATTCTGGATCATTAACATAATCAACCAATTAACATTTTTTAAGTTCACTTTCTTGTTTTATTAATCGATCAATGTATTCATCATACACCATGCTTGGAGCAAAGCATGGTTGTATATAATGTAAATCCACTTTGAAATTGATAATATGATATATTATTAAAAAGATAACTAAAAATACATAAAATAACTATAATTATAATATATTGATCTTAGTAATATAATATGACATGTGTAATTAAATATTGATAAACACACCTAACTTGATATGGACATATTAAAAACAAGTCCAAACCTGGCCTGAATAAGAGTTATACAAGTTTCGTATGAACTAACCCAAAAGAGCTTGGACTAATGTAACACCCCTGACCTGGGTTTTGGGATAACCCTATTTGTTTTTCTTAATTAAGTTGTTTATACCTTCAATATAATCTTTTCAGGTGTTTTACTAACATGTGACACGCCTATGTTTCAATTTTTGTCATGTTTGAATAATGTTTGAGCAATGTTTGCTTATTTTAGACCAGAGTGCAATTTACCCAAGATAAGGGGTTATCTTGCAATATGTCACATGTTGAGTGTGTCCTTAGCACTTTAGCATCATAAGGAGAGGATGATTCTATGGGGCACCTTGTGGAGAGCTTAAGTTTCAAGTTGAGCCTATGCAGATGATGCTTGTACTTTGTGTGCTACTTTTGATATGAATTGCAATTTACCCAAAGTAAGAGGTTAACATGAAAATTACCATCTCTAGAATGTCCTTTCTCTCTCTTAGCATCATATATAGTAGATAGAAATAAGGGGTGGCTTGTTTGAGTCTTAGTTAAGTAATAGCACCCTTAGTGGTGAAAGAGCCAAAGAGTGTTGAGTGTCTTGAACCCTAGATGGGGTTGTGTTGAGTTGTGAAGTGTATATGGGAGTTCCTATCGGCTTGGAAGCTATAAAGGAGGTCCCATATTGGTTTAGTAACTTTTTGTAAGTATTCATATCGAGATAAGCACCTCAAGTAGGTGAAGCCTATCGGTTTAGATGTTCCTTGTAAAAGTTGTATCAATTTGCATATAAAGTGATATTGGGTTGTGATATCTTGTTAAGAAAGCTACCCAATAACTGATATCTCATCCTTGAATTATTGACAAGAGTTTTTCATGTCAAGATTGTAAGGACCCTGACCTACGTTTAGGGTTTACCCTGTTTGTTTTGCTTGATCTTGGTGCTTTGGTGCTTGCTAATCACCTTTAGTGGTGATTAGGGTTTGGTTGTGCTTTGTTGAGAGTTCGAGGGGCTACTTGCAAATAACCCAAGTTTAGGGTTTTGTGGGCAAGTTTGCCATCTTGTGAGATGTTTTTCCTCTTTGCTTCCTCTAGGGTTGAGAGGAATGCTTGGGCTTGTTGTTTGAGTCCTTTGGGCCTGAGTTGAGCTTGTTTGGGCCTTGGAGTTCCTTGTTTGGGCTTGCTTGAGCCTTGTGTTGCCCAGTTGCTTGGTGTGTCGCCCAGTAGCTCTTGTTGTGTCGCCCAGTTGGCTTGGCTTGGTTGATGGACACATGGTGCACATCTTGGACAAGTGCCTTATGGCTTGCATGAGGTGGCTTGAGTTGGTGGACATGTGTCCCTTGGGTGGGCGACACATAGCATGGTTGTACCTTGGTTTCTCCTCCCCTTCTTCCTATATAGGTAGCTCTTCTCCTTGCCTTAGTCTCTTTTGGTCCTTTGGTCTCCCCTCCACCCTTGGTGCACGATATCCCTCTCCATCTTGCTTGTGTTGGCCGATACACTTCCTTGGAGCTGAAGTGGTGGCCGATACACCTTCCTGGAGCAGCCTGGTGGACGATAGATTTGGACCTTGGAGTGCATCTTCTTCCTTGAAGCTTGGAGCTTAAGGCGGGTTGCATAGTTTCTAACCCTAACTCTTTTACCTCTAGCTTTGATCTTGTTATATGTTAGTAGTCTAGCTTAGTTTCTTGCTTGTACATCTTGCTTATGTACCTTAGTGGCCGATATCCCTCTCTAGGGTTTAGGGTTCCTTGTATACCTTGCTTTTTAGGGTTCGTGCTCTTTGTGTTGGAGGTTGAAGATGACCTAGGGTTGGGCGATACCCCTTCCTTGTGGGTGTGTTGGGCGACACACTTGCCCTTAAGTTGAACGATATGGTGATCTAGGGTTTGAGTTCCTTGTGTTGGAGGTCGATAGTGACCTAGGTTGGGCGATAGGGTGCTCTCTCTGGTGGCCGATATGGTTCCTTGGTGGATGATATGTTGTGTCCTTGAGGTTGGCCGATACCCTTGCCCTTAAGTTGAATGATAGGGTGAGCTAGGGTTTGTTGGCCGATATGATGAGTACCTTGGAGATGAACGATACCCTTCCTCTTGTTGGCCGATATGGATGTCCTTGTGTTGGATGATAGAGAGGGTGCTCTTGTGTCGAGTTATCTCCTTGTCCATGTGGTGGACGATAGGGTCATGTAGTGCCATGAGTGTTAGGGTTGGGCGATAAGCCTTGGGCCATGATGGCCGATAACCCTAATGGCCGACACCATGGTGGGCGATAGCCCTAATGGCCGACACCATGGTGGGCGATACCCTAATGACCGATAGCCATGTTGGGCGATACCCTACCCTATGTGCATGAGTGTGATGGTCGATAGGGTTAGTAGAGTGTGTTGGCCGATAGGGTAGTAGTGGGTGATGGTCGATAGGGTTAGTGAGGTTGGCCGATACCCATGTTGGATGATAGGTTTTAGATGAGGGTTGTGAGGCTATAGTGAGGGTATGAGTTTCTTTGGTGACGGTCCCTCATGTGATGGAAGTGGTTAGCTATGCACCAATGAGCGATGGTGGTGTTTGTGATATCAACAATGTATATGAAGCCTTGCAAACAATAAGGATGCTAATGATAGTAATGTATATGATGTTAGCCCTCATGTAATAGATGGATGATGTGACCCTTGTGCTTAATTATTAACGATAATGAGAATGATGATAGTTACACTCGTAGGTTGTTTTATGATAATAATGTCGGTAATAATGATGCTAAGTGACAGTTATATTAAAGGTTGCCTCATGATAAAGATGACAATAGTTGGTGGCAATAGTAATGACCTTGTTAATAATAGTGTTGGTTCTGTATACTTAACATAATTTCTATATACTTTGATTGCTTGTATAACCTTGAGATTGAGAGTAAGCATCAGTATGGTTTGATTAATGATGTACTTAACATACTCGGTTACCAAATAAGTGTAAAAATTGGTAATTAGATTATCTTGAATGATCTTTCATGATAGCGAGCATATGCCTTATGTTGAATCTATGATTATTGTGTACTCTAACCTTGCAGGTGATGTTTTAGCCATGAAAGGGCCATGTGACATATGTAATGAGTAACATTGCTTTGATAATTACTCTATAAGAGTATGCATGTGATATGTCTATCCCATGATGATGAGGTGAGCCTTAAGAGACAATGGCAGTGCATGATGAAGGGTTGAGACCCTGTGGTATGTGATGATCCTTGAGATGGATCTGGATGGTTGGCAAGAGGCCAAGTGATAACATGTGATGTTGGATCCTTAAGATGGATCAGGTTGATATGAATAGATCATAATATAATGTTCTTTACTTTCTGTTATACCTTGCATGGCATACAACTTGGTTGAATCTTGCAATCCATCTAAAAGATACTAATTAAGCACAGTGAAATACATCATGTAGTTTGCCCTGGCCATAGATCCATCATCGTCAGGACTTGGTGATGGTGAAACAGGTTTTCCTGCGGGTTAACCTGGAAGCGCATATTGTTGAATATGTGTAGGTTGCTCCTAGCCTGAAAATGAGGAGGTAAGAGTGTAACTTCGATTGCAGACTCAGATATGTGTGTAGAGAATGGTGAACAGGCCCATGGCTCAGGATATGTGATGTATGGAGCATGAATGCGTTCATGGCTCAGAGCACGGTGATCAGGCCCGTGGCTCAGTTTTACTAGCGCCGTGACCTGTACCAAGGCGGGCTAGAGAATGGGTAGCATATGGAGCTAACCCTGTGGTTTAGACCACTTCAGCATGTGACTGCGGTCCTGCTTGTGTTGTACTCATGTACTGACCATGAGGTGGGAGGTCGTCGAGTCTGGCTCTTCCATTGACCTCGTATGGCACCGTCTTGGGTTTCGTAACCGAAGGTTGGATTTGAATGGTACGGTTCAAATCCTCAGGGCATAATAAAATGTAATACAGTCATTTAGTATTTACTAGTCATATCAAATACGAAACATTGGTTGAGGCCTTGTTTGTGTAATATTCCGTTATACCTTGCAGGTCATGTGGTAATATACCTTATCTTGATAATCAGGTTATATGGCATTATACCCTGTTCTAATAATCCTGCTACATGTTGATATATCTCATCTTGATAGTCATGTTCCTTTGAAAGACATCTGGTTTTACGCTTTCGTACAGCTGGTATGCTTGCCGGTAAGAATGATCTTTCTATATATATATAACTGCTTCTGATATATCTGCTCATGTTATAATTGCTGTTATAGTTTCTCTTGCTGAGGTTCTATGGTTGCGGTGGGGAGCTATGTTTCCCGCTGGGACAATTGTTCAATTGTCTCACTCCGCTGGTTTACACCCTTTTTAGGTGGTCGAGGTAGACGTGGTCGTGGTTGTGGTGTTGCGGACGAGCAGCTTGAGGAGCAGTACAAGGCAAGCGATGGACATGCTGCTGTTTTGGATGTTTTGTAGTAGAGTCTAGAGTCATCCCTGTACTCTCAGGTCCTTGGCAGTGTTTTGACGATGTTTCACGAAGATCGTTCGATGATATCTGTATATCCTGCTGTTGGTCGGATGTGGGCCTTTATGTGTATATATGAACAGGTGGTGAACTCATGTGATGGATGGACAGCTGTTCCTGAGCTGTGGACACGTGTCAGATCTTGTGTATGTACATATTTATATGACATGTTTCTGTGCAGGATGAGGACTAGAAAGTAATAGTTTCACAGTTTATCAGTTTTCCGCAATCGGTTTTAATTAACCCGTGTTTTTGATAATTTGTGGTTATGGTGTTTTCCGCACGTTTTCGCGTAACACCTCGTTATCTGTGTGATAATGGGATGTGTTGCCACAAAGCTTGGTATCAGAGCTTTAGGTTCGCTGAGTCTACAGGGATCTAGGACTAGGTTGAGTCTGTTCTTATGAGTTCTCCAGGTTATCTTACAAAAATCTTCTGCCCTCAGCAGAAGAAAAGCCAAGATGTCTGGAAACCACGAAGAACATGCTCCTGAGCATAGTGATGCTGCATCGGTTGATGGAGCAGATGGACGGGCACATGAAGATCGGGTGCCTGAGGTCCCCCAACCTGACCCAGCCATACTTGAACACCCTGCCTACCAACAGCTTATGGGGCAGTTAATGGCTACGATGAATCTCATGGTTGAGCGATTACCAGTGCCTCCTCCGCGAGCACAGGTTCCCCATGGAGAAGCATCGGGTATTGGGAAGACCTTTGAGCGGCTTCGCCGAGTCGGAGCTTCTGATTATGCTGGAACGGCTGATCCAGCAGATGCAGATCTGTGGCTGACGAGTCTTGAAAAGGCTTTCCGGATCCTCGACATCCCCAAAGCAGACAAAGTAAAGCATGATGTCTACCTTTTGAAGGGTAGTGCTGGTCACTGGTGGACCATCGAGGAAGAGAAGCGGCCTGGTGAAGTGATCTGTTGGGAAGTGTTTCGACGCGAGTTCGTCACCAGATACTTTCCGAAGACGTACCTGGATGAGAAGATCAGTCAGTTTGAGAAGTTGCGGCAAGGAACGATGAACATCACCGAGTATGAAGCTAAGTTTATGGATCTGTTGAGGTTCTGTCCTCACATGGCGGCGACAGATGATGAATGGATCAGACGTTTTGAGAAGGGTTTGAGTGCTAAGTTGACAACCCCTATGTCTGCGCTGGAAAACCGAGAGCGGTTTGCTACGTTTGTGGAATCAGTTTGACGGATCGAGAGGACAGTAAGGGAGAAAAGAGAGTCGGTGTCTCTTAAAAGACCTTCTCAGTTTCAAGGACGAAGGTTTGGTGGCTTCAAGAAACCCAGGTTTTCAGCACCGTCAGTGATGAGAAGTGCTGGTGTACCATCTCAGTGGTCTCCGAGTAAGGGAAAAGGTTATGTTTCTTCACCATCTAAGGCGCACAGCTCAGCTTCGGTGGCAGTGACAGGGCCATCTAGGCCACGAGTTGACATTAGAGCATGTCATCTCTGTGGACAAGTCGGGCATTGGAAGTTCAATTGCCCGAATAGAGATGTTGAAGTGACGCAGCAACCGAGGTAGAGTTTCCAGAAGTCTGAGAGACCACATCCCAGTGGTAGCAGAGGACGAGGACGCAGTCAAGAGTCTCAAGCTGGATCGTCTACTCAAGGGAGCAGAGGTCGTGGACAGCAAGCTACGACTCAATTATATGCCATGAATCAGCCGAAGGCGATAGTCAACCCGCGAGTGGTGACATGTCAGATGGAGTTATTTCATTCTGATATGTCTTCTTCTTGCTTTATATCTGTTCTGGTTGACCCGGGTGCTACACACTCTTTTATCGCCTATAGTATGCTTGAAAACTGTCATCTACCTGTTAGTTGTAAGAAGGATAGCTTGTTGTTAGAAACCCCTCTTGATGGTTCCTCTTTGCTTCGAGAAGAGTGTCCATCTTGTGTTTTGTCTTTTTCAGGACACAGCATTCAGGTGGATCTCATACCACTCGATATGCATGGTTTCGATGTTATCCTTGGGATGGATACCTTAGAGAAGTATAAGGTTGTCTTGGACTGTGGTTCCAAGCAGGCGGTGTTTGATGTTGCTGGAGAGAGGTGGATCTTCCAGGGAGATAGGAAGATTCTTCCGACGTGTCTGGTGTCAGCTATGGTGGCAGATAGGTTGTTGCGACAAGGATGTGAGGCGTTCTTAGCTCACGTTGTGGATACCGTTGTGGATACCAAGGCGAAAGGCCTTAACCTTGAAGAAGTGTCAGTGGTCCGAGAGTTTGCAGATGTGTTTCCTAAGGAGTTTCCTGGTGTTCCTCCACCCCGAGAGATCGATTTTGAGATCAATCTGGTTCCGGGAACGCAGCCGATTGCACAGACACCTTATAGGATGGCTCCAGTAGAGATGGTAGAGTTGAAGAAGCAGTTAAAAGAGTTGTTGGAGAAAGGTTTCATCAGACCGAGCACGTCACCTTGGGGTGCTCCCGTGTTGTTCGTTAAGAAGAAGGATGGTTCGATGCAGTTGTGTATAGACTACCGACAGTTGAATAAGGTCACGATCAAGAATAAGTACCCGTTGCCGAGGATAGATGACCTGTTCGATCAGTTGCGATGTGCTACAGTGTTTTCTAAGATCGATCTACGGTCTGGATATCATCAGTTGAGGATAAATGCAGATGACATACCAAAGTCAGCCTTTAGGACGAGGTATGGTCATTTTGAGTTTGTGGTTATGCCGTTTGGATTAACCAATGCACCTGCTGCTTTCATGGACCTGATGAACAGAGTGTTTCGTCCGTTCTTAGATCAGTTTGTTGTAGTTTTTATAGACGACATCTTGATCTATAGTCGGAACCGGCTAGAGCATGAGCAACATCTTCGTCAAGCGTTGACTCTCCTTCGTCAACATCAGTTGTATGCTAAGTTTAGTAAGTGTGAGTTCTGGTTGGATGAAGTGACTTTCTTAGGTCATGTGATATCTGCTGAAGGAGTCAAAGTAGATCCGAAGAAAGTGGAATCCGTTGCGGATTGGGAACAGCCGAAGACGCCGACGGAAGTTTGTAGTTTCCTTGGCCTAGCAGGATACTACCGGAGGTTTATCAAGGACTTCAGTTCGATAGCTCTACCGATGACGAAGTTGACCAGGAAGGATGTACCTTTTGTTTGGAATGATCGATGTCAACAAGCTTTCCAAAGTTTGAAGGAAAAGCTAACCAGTGCTCCAGTGTTGATCTTGCCAGAATCTGGAAAAGGCTATGTTGTTTTCTGTGATGCGTCCAAGAAAGGTTTGGGTTGTGTGCTGATGCAGGAAGATCATGTGGTTTCTTTTGCTTCGCGACAGCTTAAGAAACACGAGGAGAACTATCCGATCCATGACTTGGAGCTGGAAGCAGTGGTTCATGCGTTAAAGATTTGGAGACACTATCTTTATGGGGAAGTGTGTCAGATCTTTACAGATCACAAGAATCTGAAGTACATCTTCTCACAGCAAGAGTTGAATATGCGACAGCGTCGGTGGATGGAGTTGATCAATGATTATGATTGCACTATCGAGTATCATCCTGGTAAGGCGAATGTGGTAGCAGACGCGCTTAGCAGAAAGTCTTCTACTCCCAAGAAGGCACATATGAGTTCTTTGGTATGCCATAGGCGGGACATGTTAGTCTCCTTACGGCAGATGAACGTACAGATGGAGGTTTCCTCGATAGCTGGACTTTTAGCACAGATGCAAATCAAGCCCACATTGAGACAGCAGATCAAGGATGCACAGCAAACGGATGATACAGTACAGCTAATCAGATCAGAGTTTGGCAGCGAAAAACGTGATGGGTTCCATGAGTCCGAGGATGGAGTGGTTTGCTATCATAATAGGATGGTGGTTCCAGATGCTGATAATCTGAGGAAGTTGGTGCTCGAGGAAGAACACACGTCGATGTATGCTATGCATCCAGGCGTCACCAAAATGAATCATAGTCTGAAGGACTTGTACTGGTGGCCCGGCTTGAAGAAAGATGTAGTTGAGTTTGTGGCTAGGTGTGCGGTGTGTCAGCAAGTCAAGGCTGAGCATCAAAAGCCGGCAGGTACGTTGCAACCTTTGCCTATACCACAGTGGAAATGGGATCATATAACCATGGATTTCGTAGTTGGTCTACCCAGGACAACTAGGAATCATGATTCCATTTGGGTGATAGTGGACAGATTAACGAAGTCTGCCCATTTCATACCTGTGAAGACCACGTATATAGCAGAAAAGCTCGCTCGAGTATATGTGGATGAGATAGTTCGTTTGCATGGTGTGCCAGCAACGATAGTTTCTGATAGAGGTCCTCAGTTTACAAGTCGTTTTGGGGAACAGTTGCACAGGGCGATGGGAACGCAGTTGAAGTTCAGTACCGCTTTCCACCCGCAGACAGATGGACAGTCTGAGAGGACTATTCAGACTTTGGAGGATCTTCTTCGTGCTTGTGTTTTGTAGTTCCTAGGCAGTTGGGACGTACATCTCTGTTTGATAGAGTTTGCCTACAACAATAGCTATCAGCGGAGCATTGACATGGCTCCCTATGAGGCTTTGTATGGGAGGAAGTGCAGATCTCCTTTGTGTTGGTATGAATCAGGTGAATATCAGCTTTTGGGCCCTGAGTTAGTACAGCAAATGACAGAAAAGATCAAGGTGATACAACAACAGTTGAAAGCGGCACAAGACAGGCAGAAGTCTTATGCAGACAATTGTCGACGACCCTTGGAGTTCCATGTGGGAGACAAGGTGTATCTTAAAGTCTCTCCGTGGAAAGGTGTGCTGAGGTTTGATCGGAAGGGTAAGTTAGCTCCCAGATATATGGGGCCTTACCCAGTCTTAGCACGTGTCGGCAAGGTGGCTTACGAGTTAGAGTTGCCTCCAGAGTTGCACAGGTTACATCTAGTGTTCCATGTCAGTATGCTGAAGAAAAGTCATCTGGATACAGGAACAGTGATACAACCAGTTGAAGTTGAGCTTGACAAAGATGTGACTTATGAAGAGGGTCCTATGATGATCCTTGACAGAAGAGTCAAGAAGTTGAAGAGAAAGGATCTGGTTCTTGTGAAGGTCCTTTGGCATCACTGTGGCATTGAGGAAGCCACGTGGGAGCTTGAGGAAGAGATGAGGAGGAAGTATCCCTCACTTTTCTCTTCGAATTTCGGGGACGAAATCCTTTTGTAGAGGTTTATGGCTGTAAGGACCCTGACCTACGTTTAGGGTTTACCCTGTTTGTTTTGCTTGATCTTGGTGCTTTGGTGCTTGCTAATCACCTTTAGTGGTGATTAGGGTTTGGTTGTGCTTTGTTGAGAGTTCGAGGGGCTACTTGCAAATAACCCAAGTTTAGGGTTTTGTGGGCAAGTTTGCCATCTTGTGAGATGTTTTTCCTCTTTGCTTCCTCTAGGGTTGAGAGGAAGGCTTGGGCTTGTTGTTTGAGTCCTTTGGGCCTGAGTTGAGCTTGTTTGGGCCTTGGAGTTCCTTGTTTGGGCTTGCTTGAGCCTTGTGTCGCCTAGTTGCTTGGTGTGTCGCCCAGTAGCTCTTGTTGTGTCGCCCAGTTGGCTTGGCTTGGTTGATGGACACATGGTGCACATCTTGGACAAGTGCCTTATGGCTTGCATGAGGTGGCTTGAGTTGGTGGACATGTGTCCCTTGGGTGGGCGACACATAGCATGGTTGTACCTTGGTTTCTCCTCCCCTTCTTCCTATATAGGTAGCTCTTCTCCTTGCCCTAGTCTCTTTTGGTCCTTTGGTCTCCCCTCCACCCTTGGTGCACGATATCCCTCTCCATCTTGCTTGTGTTGGCCGATACACTTCCTTGGAGCTGAAGTGGTGGCCGATACACCTTCCTGGAGCAGCCTGGTGGATGATAGCTTTGGACCTTGGAGTGCATCTTCTTCCTTGAAGCTTGGAGCTTAAGGCGGGTTGCATAGTTTCTAACCCTAACTCTTTTACCTCTAGCTTTGATCTTGTTATATGTTAGTAGTCTAGCTTAGTTTCTTTCTTGTACATCTTGCTTATGTACCTTAGTGGCCGATATCCCTCTCTAGGGTTTAGGGTTCCTTGTATACCTTGCTTTTTAGGGTTCATGCTCTTTGTGTTGGAGGTTGAAGATGACCTAGGGTTGGGCGATACCCCTTCCTTGTGGGTGTGTTGGGCGACACACTTGCCCTTAAGTTGAACGATATGGTGATCTAGGGTTTGAGTTCCTTGTGTTGGAGGTCGATAGTGACCTAGGTTGGGCGATAGGGTTCTCTCTCTGGTGGCCGATATGGTTCCTTGGTGGATGATATGTTGTGTCCTTGAGGTTGGCCGATACCCTTGCCCTTAAGTTGAACGATAGGGTGAGCTAGGGTTTGTTGGCCGATATGATGAGTACCTTGGATATGAACGATACCCTTCCTCTTGTTGGCCGATATGGATGTCCTTGTGTTGGATCATAGAGAGGGTGCTCTTGTGTCGAGTTATCTCCTTGTCCATGTGGTGGACGATAGGGTCATGTAGTGCCATGAGTGTTAGGGTTGGGCGATAAGCCTTGGGCCATGATGGGAGATAACCCTAATGGCCGACACCATGGTGGGCGATACCCTAATGGCCGATAGCCATGTTGGGCGATACCCTACCCTATGTGCATGAGTGTGATGGTCGATAGGGTTAGTAGAGTGTGTTGGCCGATAGGGTAGTAGTGGGTGATGGTCGATAGGGTTAGTGAGGTTGGCCGATACCCATGTTGGATGATAGGTTTTAGATGAGGGTTGTGAGGCTATAGTGAGGGTATGAGTTTCTTTGGTGACGGTCCCTCATGTGATGGAAGTGGTTAGCTATGCACCAATGAGCGATGGTGGTGTTTGTGATATCAATAATGTATATGAAGCCTTGCAAACAATAATGATGCTAATGATAGTAATGTATATGATGTTAGCCCTCATGTAATAGATGGATGATGTGACCCTTGTGCTTAATTATTAACGATAATGAGAATGATGATAGTTACACTCGTAGGTTGTTTTATGATAATAATGTCGGTAATAATGATGCTAAGTGACAATTATATTAAAGGTTGCCTCATGATAAAGATGACAATAGTTGGTGGCAATAGTAATGACCTTGTTAATAATAGTGTTGGTTCTGTATACTTAACAGAATTTCTATATACTTTGATTGCTTGTATAACCTTGAGATTGAGAGTAAGCTCAGTATGGTTTGATTAATGATGTACTTAACATACTCGGTTACCAAATAAGTGTAAAAATTGGTAATTAGATTATCTTGAATGATCTTTCATGATAGCGAGCATATGCCTTATGTTGAATCTATGATTATTGTGTACTCTAACCTTGCAGGTGATGTTTTAGCCATGAAAGGGCCATGTGACATATGTGATGAGTAACATTGCTTTGATAATTACTCTATAAGAGTATGCATGTGATATGTCTGTCCCATGATGATGAGGTGAGCCTTAAGAGACAATGGCAGTGCATGATGAAGGGTTGAGACCCTGTGGTATGTGATGATCCTTGAGATGGATCTGGATGGTTGGCAAGAGGCCAAGTGATAACATGTGATGTTGGATCCTTAAGATGGATCAGGTTGATATGAATAGATCATAATATAATGTTCTTTACTTTCTGTTATACCTTGCATGTCATACAACTTGGTTGAATCTTGCAATCCATCTAAAAGATACTAATTAAGCACAGTGAAATACATCATGTAGTTTGCCCTGGCCATAGATCCATCATCGTCAGGACTTGGTGATGGTGAAACAGGTTTTCCTACGGGTTAACCTGGAAGCGCATATTGTTGAATATGTGTAGGTTGCTCCTAGCCTGAAAATGAGGAGGTAAGAGTGTAACTTCGGTTGCAGACTCAGATATGTGTGTAGAGCATGGTGAACAGGCCCATGGCTCAGGATATGTGATGTATGGAGCATGAATGCATTCATGGCTCAGAGCACGGTGATCAGGCCCATGGCTCAGTTTCACTAGCGCCGTGACCTGTACCAAGGCGGGCTAGAGAATGGGTAGCCTATGGAGCTAACCATGTGGTTTAGACCACTTCAGCATGTGACTGCGGTCTTGCTTGTGTTGTACTCATGTACTGACCATGAGGTGGGAGGTCGTGGAGTCCGGCTCTTCCATTGACCTCGTATGGCACCGTCTTGGGTTTCATAACCAAAGGTTGGATTTGAACGGTACGGTTCAAATCCTCAGGGCATAATAAAATGTAATACAGCCGTTTAGTATTTACTAGTCATATCAAATACGAAACATTGGTTGAGGCCTTGTTTGTGTAATATTCCGTTAAACCTTGCAGGTCATGTGGTAATCTACCTTATCTTGATAATCAGGTTATATGGCATTATACCCTGTTCTAATAATCCTGCTACATGTTGATATATCTCATCTTGATAGTCATGTTCCTTTGAAAGACATCTGGTTTTATGCTTTAGTACAGCTGGTATGCTTGCCGGTAAGAATGATCTTGCTATATATATATAACTGCTTCTGATATATCTGCTCATGTTATAATTGCTGTTATAGTTTCTCTTGCTGAGGTTCTATGGTTGCGGTGGGGAGCTATGTTTCCCGCTGGGACAATTGTTCAATTGTCTCACTCCGCTGGTTTACACCCTTTTTAGGTGGTCGAGGTAGACTTGGTCGTGGTTGTGGTGTTGCGGACGAGCAGCTTGAGGAGCAGTAGAAGGCAAGCGATGGACATGCTGCTGTTTTGGATGTTTTGTAGTAGAGTCTAGAGTCATCCCTGTACTCTCAGGTCCTTGGTAGTGTTTTGACAATGTTTCACGAAGATCGTTCGATGATATCTGTATATCCTGCTGTTGGCCGGATGTGGGCCTTTATGTGTATATATGAACAGGTGGTGAACTCATGTGATGGATGGACAGCTGTTCCTGAGCTGTGGACACGTGTCAGATCTTGTGTATGTACATATTTATATGACATGTTTCTATGCAGGATGAGGACTGGAAAGTAATAGTTTCACAGTTTATCAGTTTTCCGCAATCGGTTTTAATTAACCCGTGTTTTTGATAATCTGTGGTTATGGTGTTTTCCGCACGTTTTCGCGTAACACCTCGTTATCTGTGTGATAATGGGATGTGTTTCCACAAAGATAATCATGGATGCATGAAGTCACCATGCATGGACACGTGTCACCTAAGTGCATACGGTGGTGACACTTCACATACACTCTCTCTCATGAGACTCAACTATATAAGCCTCTCTTTTCAACTACTAGTGAACATTTCGACCATCATATCATCCCTTTCTTAGTGGATGACCATAGAAGCTTGAGGAATAGGAAGGAGCTCGAGCATCAATCCTAAGGTGAAGCCATGGTCATCTTCAACCTTGGGTGGACTATGCTTCTCGGATCATGGTTCCTTTCTTTCTTTTCTTCTTCACCAAGTTCCTAACTATGGTATTTTCTTACATATAGAAGTGTTGTGATCGAGTCTTGCACTTTTGATAAGTCATCTTCAACCTTGGAAACGTGAAGCTTTGGATCTTGAAGCTCTTATGTTGATCTTGAGGTGGGTTATATAACTTGAACTCAACTATATTGTTATTCACCTTCAATCATGCAATACTTGATGATTCCTTTTCAATTTTGACTTTCCTTAGTGGAATAATGATTCTATGAGATCTAATAGATATACAAGGTTGTTGTCCATAAACTATAGTGTTAAGTGGATGAAGGGTTGAAGCTTGAAGATGATGGAATCTCTCATGCACAAACTGATATTGGTTTGAGAAGCCCTAACCCGATACAAGGTTACATGAAGGGAAACCAATACACATGAGTTCCTAACCCGTTATCAGTTTGATACATATGAAGGACTATCATCCTTATAGTTGTCTATCCTTTCACCTAAGGATAAATATGGGGACGGGCTGATATCTTGAAGTAGATGAAGATATGAAGTCAATAGGGCTAACCTGATATGCCTTAAACCTAGCAACTCGACACCCCTCTAACCCAACACCAATGTGAAGGGTGGCACACTTCTTTGAGTCTAAGGCCGACACACCATGTGAAGGTGTGGGTGACACACTCCTTGATGTCATGGACGACACACCAAGTAGTGGTGAGGTTAGTACCTTGATAGGTGAAAGTATGTAAGGGTGTTAATGATGGCTAACCCGATACCATGAAACCCTAGAACCCAATATGTATCAAAACCCTAGAGGCCGATATCACTTGGTGATAGCTAGCATGATACAAAAGATGGTGCTATGACCGATACACTAGATGAAAGTGTGGCCAATACCCTATAGTATGCTACGGTTGACACACTAGATGATAGTGTATCTAATACCCTAGAGTATACTATGGCCAACACACAAAGTGATAGGGTGGCCGATACCCTAAAGTGAGGTCAAGATGTTATTCTTAAATTAGGTGAAAATATTATGCTAAGTGTGAATAAGGTGATGCACCAATGTATGGTGAAGGTGATGCACCAAGGTATGGTGAAGGTGATCCACTAAGATATGATTCATTTCCGATATCACCTTAAGTACCTCAAAACCTATATCACCTTAAGCACCTCGAAATTGATATCACTCTAAGCACATCTGAACCAATATCACTTTGATGTGCCATGGATGACACAAGTGATAGTGTCATGGGTGATACAAAGCGATAATGGTGTCTAGGCCAACACAAGTGAGAGTGTCTAGGCCGACACAAGTAAGAGTGTCTAGGCCAACACAAGTGAATGTGTCTAGGCCGATGCAAGGGTTAGTAAGTAGCCCGATACACCTTGATGAGTATAGGCCGATACATGATGAATATAATCAATTGATACACTATGAAGTAATGAGATGGATACACTTTGATAAGTGTAGGCTGATAAACCATAAAGAGGGTCAAGCCAATGTAATAAGTATGTTGAAATCAATATCCAAGTAAGGATGAGAGAGAAACTTGTACTACTCATATGAGAAATGTAATACCTCATGTTGGTAATCAATTGATGATAATTGATGAAAGTAATTAAGTATGCTTGAATACTTATGACAATAAAAGAAGCTCTTATGATGTGAGTTAGGGTTTGGTTTGTTAAATATGAACTTGAAAACCCTAATCGGCTACAAGGGGAAACCCTAACCCTAATTATGAGAGGGTTGCAATTTGTATGATTTCCTTTATGTCACAGTGATGATATTTACTTGATATTTCTTTTACAATAAAATCCTGACCATGAAAGTGTTTTGAGATAATGATCATAGCCAACTATGGGCTATGGTGATGTGACATTATATAGATTGAATGGGCCTTGTGAGCCATGTGAAATACTTGTACAACAAGTATAATGTTTATATGGGTCTTATGACCTGGAGATGGTTGTTTCCTAGTGAGAGGTGACATGGTTCAATAATGAACTAAGGGGATTGAAACCCTGTAGCATGTGATAGTGATGATGAGATGAGATTCTCAGTAATGTGTTTAAAGGATTGAGATCCCAGGTTAATTGTGATTAAGTAACACACATGTGTTACAATTGTTATGTGATTTCTTGAAGGATGTATTGCACTATTCTTTGTAGCATTTACCTGTGTGGTATATTTGTAACTTGAATGATGCTGAAATATGTTGTGATACACCTAAGATTGTAGGTTACCCTAGCCATATATCCATTCAATGTCAGAACTTGTTGGATGGTGAAATGAGTTTAACTCGGAACGCATATTGTTGAATATGTGAGGATGCATAGTCAATCATCTTCCTACATCTGTAGAATAATTATGTGATATGGATGGCCATGAGTGAACTAGTCCTTTCCTTAAACAATGCCCATGAGTGAGCCAATTCTTTTATAATAATGGCCATACATGAACCAATCCTTTTATAAGAATGGCAATGAGTGAGCAAATTCTTTATATATTTGAATGGCCATGAGTGAGCCAATTATATTTATCAGAATAGCCATGAGTGAGATATTCTCTAGTGATGTGACATGTACCAAAGTGGGCTAGTTGATTAAATAGTTGACTATATGTCACTATCAACAATTGACTAATATGTCTCTGCGTTGTCTCTTGTACTGACCAGGAGTAGTGGGTGAGGTCTTGGAGTTTGGCTCTCCTTAGACCTTGTATGGCACCGTTGGTAACCCTTTGTAGGGGGCGGTTGGATTTTGGGTGGTACGACTCAAATCCTCAAGACATAAGTCAGGGCATATACATGATCTGATGTGTGTGATTATAACAAGCTTGTGCTTGAATGTGAGTGTGTGAATCATAAGCTTGAGCATTGTGTGCCTAAGTGTGTGCATAATCATGAGATTGATTGTTGAAATATTCAGTTATCTATGTCACATACTTCTCTTGAGAATGGAATACAAAAGTGTCGAATGAGGATGCAATTGAAATTATATGACATAATCGGCTGTTGTCATACATGGTGTTCATATTCCTTCTAAAAGTGATTACTTGATCTACTGTTCAATCATAGTTATCTAAAATGCTCAGTTATGATAATGTTCTTCCATGCTCAAAATATATGGTCAAATTTGTTTAGTATAGTGCAGCTTTACTTTCTGTTTTAATAATAGTAATATGTGATAATAATATTGTTGGTAGAGAGTTATATCTCCTGATGGGACTTTTGTCTCACCCCGTGGGTTCTACAACTTTTTAGGTGGACATGCATGAGGAAGAAGAGATTGTGTAAGCGGTGACAGGACAGTAGTGGGAACAAAACCTGAAATATGAGGTGGTGTATTGTCAGTTGTGTCTTGTTGTAGATAGAAGTCCTATGTGTCGTCCCTGTACTCTCAGGTCCTTGAGGGAATAGTCTCGCTAGGGTTTCACGATCAATATGAGATTTGACTATTATGTTGTTGTTGTTCATAGTTTACTCATGAACATATTTTTGGTAATGGAAAACTTGTGTCAGATGGAACAGGAATGCACCGTGTTGTATATATATGACATGTTGTGGGCCTTCTTGTAAAGTGTTTTCTGGCAATGGATCTTCACGGAAAATGGTTTTAATTTTTAGTGTTTCTTGGTAATCCACTGTTAATGGTTATTTCCATGTGGTTTTATGTAATGTCATTGTCTGTGTGATAACGGGTGTCACGACTAACCCCAACACCCAAACATCAAAAAGTTACTTTACCACTAATATTAGTAATATATATACACAACAACTTAGGGGAAAAATTGCCCCTAGACTCCAATTTCTAGATAGAGAAAGCTTTGTTCCATCTCTAGAACTAGGGCTCAGTCTCTCATGGTGGGAGGGTTTTTTTAACCCTTCCAACCTCTTCTTCCTGCGCAACATCCACCACCACCACCACCACCACCACCCCCTAGCCCTGAAGTCAAAGATTGGTTTTCACCTAGTACCAATGTCACCTTGGCATGGGACTGGGTCAAATTGGTGGTTGGTATACCAATACAGATTAAGGGAGTCATAGTGGTAGACCCTAGGATCCCCTTATGCAAAGAGGGGGATATAAGGATTTGGACCCACTTCAATGACCCCATTATGGATGATTATCACAAGCATTATACCTTTATCTAGATCCTTAGGTGAAAATGTAACCCACAATAGCTTAAGTGATGGATGGTCTGGAACTAGAACTTGAGAGGGGAGCAAGAGCTCTTCACCCTCGATGGAGGCTTTTACCTCGCCCGATCGGTCAATGCAATAGATTTGAAAGGGGCCATGCTCAATGATCCTTGGTTTTTTTATGATCATCTGGAGCTCGTCAGGAAGTGGACCTCCCAAGCCGATACCAGGAGGGTCGCCCTCACATTCGCTTCGGTTTGGGTGTCCCTACCCAACATCAGGAAGCATTGAACTTCCAAAGCCATCACCGTCATTGTCCATGTGGTGGGGGGCCCATAACTATTGATAGGAGATTCAATGGGACCACTGAAGGTTGTGCCCAGTTTTGCATTGACATTTCAGCTGACACCGATCCACGTCTAGGGGTTATGGTTGAGATGTCGAATAGAGAGGAGTGGGAGGTCTCAATACACTATGAAGCCATTTCAGACCTGTGTGACCTGTGCAAGGTCTTTCCCATGAGCTTGGCAATTGCTCAGGGGAAAGGATCTATGGGTGTCTTCGAGCACCCCCATCGTTCCAAAACCTATTAGGGGAAGGTCGAGAAGGATTGTAAAGTCCAAGCCCCTCAGTCTAGGAAAGGCAAGGAGAAGATGAGAACCAGCATGGGAGCAAACACTCAAGTATCCCAGACCGCTAAAGGGTGTCTCGACAACTACAACCACAATGGAGATAGCTACTGAACAAAGCAACCAAATAGTAGATGTAGAGGATGGTGAAATCCCTTGTTCATCCCCCCAAATGACAATCCTAGCCCCGATGAGGGCGCTACTTTACCTATTGAGGAGGTGGTGGAGGAGTCGACCATGACTGCCATAGCCGGTGTGGATAGCAATAGGTTTTCCATTCTTGACCTGATAGGAGAAGAAGAAGCAACCTGCATTAGGATCAACTGTAGTAGAAGCCCAAGGCAGACAAGAATCTCGACAAAGAAATCTAAGACTAATGCTCTCTCTGAGGAGGGGGGAAAAAGTTAGATTTGTTTGTCCTCGTTTGGAATCTGCAATGAGCCTCAATGGAGGGAAGCCAAAAGGAGCTCAAGATGGCTATTGTGAAGGAGGTGTTACTTAAGTGTTCTGTCTCAAGATTAGGATTAGAAGCTCAATAATGGAGAGGGTTCCCACTCTTTTCCCCTAGGGTGGATTGTATGTCCAATCTGGATTCTAGAGATGGAGGGAGGATAGCAATCAGGTGTACTCCCTCTATGTGGGATTTTGACCCTATCAACTCTTTGGACCATGTAGTTACTATCTCTTGCTACAATATAGGGAGATTCTCCTTTATTCTCACTGGTGTTTATTGTGAGAGGTTGTAAAATGACATGAGAAAGATGTGGCAGGTCATAAAATACATTACTCAAGATGAGGTCCCTTGTCTGATCATAGGCAATTTCAATTATGTTAGGAAGGTGGACGAGAAGATAAAAAGGAAAAAAAGAAGATCGTACCTTTCTTGGAGAATGTAAGGTATAGGATGTTTTGAAAGAGGCGTTGGAGGAGTTCTAGGTGAGATCTAATAAGTGACATAGTTGGAGATGTCCTAGAAAACTCCTGGTGGATAGAATGGGGAAGTGGAGGTTATAATTCTACACATCATTCAAAGGTGAAAATTGAGACCTAGATTGACTAAGACATATAGAAGCGGAATTTGTCATCAATTTCCACTTTTGGGGTAATCCATTATGTTTTTATTATTTTAAATTTCAACTTATATTTTCTTTCCTAAATGAACTTAAGGCAACTAGGATTATTAATTTAACATGAAACTTGGCCCCTATGCCAAGTAAAACATGAGGAATTCAAATCTAACATTGATTCCCACCTTTTTTGTCATTAATAAAGTTATCCAATGGATTAGGGTTAGAAGAGATTGTTTACATATTTATTCACCAAATTTATATATTTATGGATTTCATGTTGACATTATATTCATTTTAGGATTATCCATACCCATTATTCAATTCAAGTTTCCATTTAAAGATGTAATTTCTTTCCAATTGAAAACAAACCAACTCTCCATTATGCTTGATATAATTTAATAGCTTATTATTCAATTTCATAAGATATTGTTAATAGGGATATGACCAAACTCATGTCCATCAATAATATACATATTAATTGGAGTGGTTATCTTACGAAGGATTCGAGATATATTAGTGTAGGTATATCATATTTACATGCACATATTATTCATAATGTGAAACTTGCCATATATTATTACATATATTTCTAAATTATATTTTATTAATCAATCTTAAGAGTATGAGTTGTTTATATTTTATGGTTTAGGATTTATTACAAAAATATAATTATTCATTACTTATCAAGATTAACCATCTTAGCACTAACTACCTGCTATTTTCATCCTATTAAAGCTAAGCAGGGAAAATGACCTAACTTGCACAATATTTGATTCCTAATGTCCCCTTAAATCAAACAAGGTGTATTAGTTCATTTATATCCATTATGTTCACATGCTAGGGTATATTTTTTATATTTATTGGGGTTAAACTACAAACTACACCCTTTGGTACCTAATCTAGTGGAATTAAGAATTCAGGGATAAGGAATGTAGGTTTTGATATGTTACATTGGCTCATGTTGAGGCAACTAGGTGTTGATTACAAACACCCTCTAGTGACACTTGTATATTTGGAAAACCCCTTTAATTGCACACTTAAGCCTGATTGGGATCATTTGGATCTCTCTATATTTGATGTCTTTGAAGACCATTGCATTGTATTTGACCTTCCAAGCACATTAGTTGTAGATTACCACATTTCATCTTTCCAAGTAAGATACATATAAATTCCATGGTATTTGCTTTATGGGGTAGTGTTACAAATTTGGTTTGATATCTATTCACTTCCACAAACAACTCATCTACTAAGGGTGCCCTTGCCTTTGTAGAGGTGGCTGGAGAGAGTGCGGGTGTTGTTGATGATGGAATTTTGTTTATATAAGCCCAAGAATATTCCAAATTTATTTAGCATATGACCTTGAATAGATGCCCTTTAACACGTACTTTCTCCCTGAATATACCTCTAAAGTGTCCTCTCTCATAAAAGAGTACCTATTATTTGTGTATATGACATCCTCTCTAGGTAGATTTATTAGTATGTATGCCCTGAGAGGCAATCATGGGATGATTGGTGGGATACATTAAGATTGATTTGATAAACATCAAAGGTGAGCTTCCGATTCTTTCTGGTTCAGTCATATGAGATAGTGATAGAACAGGTTGAATGTCTAGAGAATGACAGTACTCAATGACGTATGCTTTCAGGTTAAGGACCTGAACGATGAGATCATACAGATGCTAAGAGTTTGTACATTCTTGTTATGTCCCTAGTCAGATGTCATTGTGGAAGGTAGATAGACATCAATGACACACAAGAATAGATTTTGGTGTTGGTTGATGACAAAATCTCGTTAGTCATGATATAGAGATATCAAACCAAACACATAGGTACTTGTTAGAGAACAAGTGTACCGGACAGACCCACCGTGAGTTTGACACATGGAACCATGACATGGTAGTCACCGTCAGTACTCCTAGTGATGGTGGTGAGTATGATTCTTTGACCTGAAATCACTACACTCAACACATGTCGTTGGGCACACTTTGACATCATCAAATGCAGTCCTGAAACATGGGTTGTTATAAAGGTGATGATTGGGTGGCTTTGATACATGGGGCTTTTGAGGGGTGAGTGATAGATGTGTGATTTGTCCCTCCTGAGGGAGTTTGATATCAATGGCCACTTGATGAGTAGGATTGAGAAAGGCGTGCACGCATGTGTGAATCAGTATGTGATACTGATGTCATAACATATCTCTTCCAATCTACTCTGAGATCAAGAAAGTGAATGAACGTTGACAGGATGACTGTTCCATGCCTCGAGTTCATTCGGGATATCAGTGACAAAGGAATTATACATTCATTGTAACACCATTCACGGATAGTAGGATTGAAAGTTGTTCTCAAACTTTCTATTTTCTCTTGGGTAGCACTGATGTGTGACTAGGCACCACTCTTTGCTTGTGAAGTCATAAGTGTTATGGATTTTCACTGCCAATGTGAAATGGACCTGTAGGGTCACACACATAGGATTTAACCTATAAGAGGAGTTTTGTCCACAAACAATGTTTAGATTGATTACTAAAGGAGTTTAGTAGTTCAATTAAACACTCAATTAATTGATAGCTCAGTATCATAATGTTCAAGGTGTTGGACTAATTGATTAGAGTATCAGATTGATTGAAACTGCAATTGACTATTTCTGCACAATCTGCACTCCAAACCGGTCGGCTCATGTGATGAACCGATCGGCTGAGCTTGGTGAACCGATCGACTCAGGTGGTGAGTCGATCGGCTCATGGATAGGGTGAAATGATTTCTTCAGGTGTTGAAATGATCGATTCAACTGATGCAACCGAGCAAGTTGGGAAAGTTAGGTTGGTGAGAAATTTCTTTTCGTTTTACTTGCCCAATTTGATTGGAACAAGGATTGGTATTGGGTACCAATTAGAAACAAAAGAAGAAAAGTCAATCGGGAATTGACCAGGACCACGAGCCGACCGGTTCATAAGTGAACCGACCATTTCATGGGTCCCAACCGATCGGTTGAGGTGTCAACCGTACGATTTAGGTCCCCAACTGACCGTTTCATAAATGAAATGATCTCAGGTTGCACAGTTGGTTGTTTTTGTGGAAAATCTTGAACCCTTCTACTCCTGCTTTAGTCCCACATTGCCTGGGATAGAGAACCCTGTCCCATGACCCTCCTATATATAGGGGTATTGGGGGCTTCTTTAAGCACAACTCAGTGCAACCAGTTGCTCTGTAAAGTTGTCGTTCTCTCTGGTTTTGGTAACCGAGAGAGCCCGAGCAAGTGCTACCCGATAAGGGAGGCACAGCAAGGGAAAGACAACTGCAGAAAGTGACTGGTGGCAGGAGGGTGTGTCAGTGACTAGTACGCTGACAGGAGGGTGTGACTCCTTACAATTCCTTGTGGGACAAGGAGATTGGAGTTCAATGTGGTCTGTGTGGACTACTTCAGAGGCGGGAGATTTCTGCCGCTCGAAGGATAGTTGTCAATCCCGACAGTCCCGATGAGACCAGGAGTTGACAGTCCCAGTGCGACCAGGACCTGCACAGACACCATCCAAGACCAGAGGTGAAGATCGCGCAAGCCGCAAGGTATTGTCGCCGAGCAAGCCTCAGGAAAAGGTATGATTCCACAAACCATCCTTTCCTATTGTATAGATGTTGACACGTTTCCTTGTTCTAGGTTTGGGGAGGAGAAAATTTTTTGTTTCTGCTGCCTTCTTATCCTCCCCTAAAACCCAACAGTGGTATCAGAGCCACGTCAACTTCTCTATACTTTAGGATTATCGATATGATTGATTTTGGTTTGTCGCCTTTATTTATTTCATACGATGCGAATAAAATTGGCTTTATGCATGTCCAATCCTAAATCCACAAATCCCAATATACATATATGATATGTAATATGAATGCACTCGATACGCGTCACCCTTAAACGAGTTTTGTGGTGGATGTATAGCATGGTTATGGCCAATAAACCTTATCTGTGTATGGTTGTATGTGGTTGCTTTCATCTCGGTCTGCGCACCGATTCCCTTTCTCCTATTCCTCATGTAACTTGAAATAATTCGAGATTTCTTTCCTACCTTTGCTCCCCTCGAATGTAACTCGAGGTTTCTCTTTATACAATATAAAATAGGATAGAATTTTATTTCCTATTATGTCAAAGAACAGAGGACATCCTGACGACAGCTAAGACGATCGGTTCAAGGTGTGAACTGATCGGTTGACGTTCGAGACGATCGGTTCAAGGAGTGAGCCGATCGGTTGATGACCGGTTCGAGGAGCGAGACGAGCGGGTGGCGGCCATGATGAGATGCACGACGACCAGGCCAACTGATCGGTTGGAGGAGCCAACCGATCAGCTGGTGGCACCTAGCCGACCATCCTGATGGCGAGCCAGTCAGTCATGTGATGAGTTGATCAAACCCAGAAAGGCAAAGCATAGAGTTCATCTTGTACAGGTTGCATGTGATGTAGACCTAGTTGACCGTGATTCCTCTTGGCTCGAGGAATCACATTAGGATGGCCATAATGATCGCTTTTATCGTTTCGCATGTTTTCTGTGGGATATAGCATGTATATGATATGTACTATGTATTGTGGTGATTGGATATGTATATGTATATAAAACCAAATCCATCATTAAATATTAAGTTTTAGATGCGTTCCAAATGTGACACACATGAAAATCTTGATCGACCAAGTGTGGGCACACCCTAGCGTGGTGCACCGTCTATATCGTGGAAGCGTGAAGGATGGATATGTGGGTCTTCCCTAGCAGGGTGCATATTCATCGTGTTTGCTTTGGGTCGGACTTAACAAGGTGACCTAGATAGGATCTAGCACATTGAGGCATGGAGATGATCATGGCAAGGAGTTGCATATATGACATCTTATCAAGAGTTGCATATGATGCAATTGGTAAGAGTTGCCTACCTGAGAGATCTAAGTTGTGGGTGACAACCCTAGCTGGTCCATGACTTAGAGGATTTCAGGATCTTGCCCACTAGAAGGTTGTACGCTGCAATCTTCCAAATTGATAGTGAGGGCTATCAATTTGAAGTAAAATAGTGGGAGCGATAATTAATTAAAGGCCTAATTATATCATCAATTTTTAAATCAATCAAATAAGTCAAAAATGAGTTTTGGACTAAAATTGCATTTTTTCTTTTGTAGTACAGATGACAACAAAAAACAATCACTTTTCTTTGCGATCGGTCCTTTCCACGACTAGTATAGGACATTGAGAATTATTCTCACTCAAGAGTGAAAACTCTATGTCCTGGATACTCCAATTCCAGAGGAACCTGCTCCTAATGCACCAAAGACAGAAAGGGATGCTTACAAGAAGCATTCTGATGATGCCATTGATGCCAAGTGCTTGATGTTGTGCTCTATGAACCACGAGTTGCAGAGACAACATGAGAACATGGGTGTCATTGAGATGATTCAACATCTCAGGAACATGTATGAAGATCAAGCACGACAAGAGAGATATGATGTCTCAAGGGCACTATTCAAGTGCGTCATGACAGAAGGAGATCCAGTTGGTCCTCACACACTCAAGATGATTGGGTATGTGGAGAACCTGACAAGACTGGGATTTCCACTGAGCCAAGAGTTGGCTACTGATGTGATACTACAATCGTTGCCAGAATCTTACAGTCAGTTTGTGATGAACTACAACATGAACAACTTTGATAGGCCACTGCCAGAGTTGTTGGGCATGTTGTGGACAGTCGAGACGCATATGAAGAAGGACAAACCTAAGTCTATGATGGTGATCACGAGCAAGAAAGGCAAGTCCAAGCGCAAGGGCAAGGGCAAGGGCAAAGCTAAGAAAGGTTATGATGCTAGCCAGGAGCCCAAGTCGTCTTCAGCTCTCAAGGCCAAGGGAGGCGTGACCAAGAAAGGAAATTGCCACCATTGTCAAAAGCCAGGACATTGGAAAAGGAATTGTCCTCTCTATCTAGAAGAACAAAAGAAGAAGGATGCGACAAACGTATCTACTTAAAGGTGTCATGAAAGTAAACTTGTAACACTTTTGAGGTATATGATACCAAGATGTAAAGTGTAAAGGACTCAATAAATGGGAGAAGTGTTGCCGCCATAGATAGGAGTATTTTAGTTTATTTTCAGCCTAAAAGGCATGTAATACAGTTATGAGCTGCTATTTCATATTTGCCAATAGATAGAAACACTTTATTTTTGCATATTGTATGACAATGATGGCAATTAATAAAGAGATGTTTCAATTTCTAAAGTTATGATCTTTGTGGCAATGCCTTGTGTATCATGTGGTCTTTGATATGCATAAGATAAAATGATACCTAAAAGTTATAGATAACTCAAACAATCAAATTAGCATCAATCATGAGAAATTCATTTCTAGTTTCCATGTGATGGATAAATCTAGACTCTTTTGGTTAGAGAACAAGTAAGAGACATGAATATCTTGGATATGATTAATCAATCTTCACTAAAGGTAGTGGGAGAATGATTATCCTATTAGGTATGATACATGTGATGTATTTACATACCTATTGGAGAAAATGCTAATACTTCAAATGGTGTTTAGAGAAATACCAAAATGAATATCTTGAAGGGTTCAAGAATATTATAGATGAAGTATGAATTTGGTAAAGTGTTAATTCTTGATGAGATAAATGAATAAAATACTTAGACCAAATGTTTGAGATCCTTATGAGTGACTATCATAATATATCATAGTGAACTCATGATTAAGGCATGGTGATGTCTAAATCAAGAAGGAATCATACTCTAAGGAGTTAGAGAATGATTATCAAATAACTGAATTCTTCTTAATAGAATACCCCACACTGATAAAGGACATTAAGAATCACAAGGAGTTGTAAGTTCTTATATCCTTGACGGATACACCTCGTTTATCTATGTGATGAGTAGTTCATGTGATGAGTCAACTATCTAGATGAATATGAGGAACCGAATTTTGAGTTATGGCTTATGACCATTACATCCTAAATGACATCCATGTGAACCATAAGGTATGACCTTAATGGTAGCACCCATTGGATAAAATCCATAAGCACAAATGAATCTTAAGTGTTAAGACACATGGATAACATTTGAGAAGGATGATGCTTGTTGATTGCTACTTAATGACTAAGGCATTTGGCATATGGATACTAAAACCACATTCCTATGAGGAATAAAACAAGTATGTGTACGTGACACAACCTATAAGGTTTATGAATCCACTAATGCAAATGAAGTCTATAAGTTACAATGGACTAATCAATGTGATTGATTGAGTACAAGCAACTCAGAGTTGGATCTTTATTTTGATGATATAGTCAAAGGGTTTGACTGATATGTCAAAGATAAAGAAGGGATCTGTGATTTAGTGGGAGTGTGTTCACATTCCACACGTTGATGTGAAATGGAAATGTTCTAGAATGGAAATCCAAAAGTGGAAATTATCTTTAAGGAAGATAGAGATGTTTCCTATGTGATAGGAATAGAGATCTATAGAGATAGTTCTCGAAAACCTCTTGACCTGAAAAGAGAAAGCATACATTGGCAATCTGTACTGAAGGGTTCAGTATGCACAGATTCAGTGGGAGAAAACGTGTCCATGTTACATGGAGTTAGTATCCCAAGGACAGGTGTCCAATTCTTATGAAGAATGGGAACACTAAGAATAGATATGGATCTATCATGTATGTAATCATCCCATTATCTTGCATGTATCGACATGGAAAGAACAAAATGCATTCATCATCTAATATGTAGGACATGGCAATATGATGTGCTCATCTTGATAACTCGTATGTGAGACATGACGAGTGGATGTCGGTCTACTTCCAGTAAGGGTTACTGGAATACCATGAGAACTTGATTAGTACTTAAGAAGTACTAGTTCTATGGAGATAAGGAAGAGTTCAATGTAAAGAGTTACATTGATGCAAACTTCTGAAAGGACAGAAAATTAATCGCAATATATATATATATATATAGATATATATATATACATATATATATATGATATATAAAAGTGAAAGTTTGTTGATAATTGGAAGTGTTCCAACAAAACCATTTAAAAGTAAATGTCGAGTATCTATGTGTTAGAGAACAACAGTGGATACTAATGGGTCTGGAAGTTCATGAGATGAACTTATAGATATTCCGCTCATTGATGACAAGTATGGAATCCTTCATCATGCAATGTAGCTAAAGGTTAGCAAAGGAATGCTGGATCGCATATCACGGCAACTCCATCTCATACGTGTGACATACAATGAAGAGATGTGAGACATGCAATTTATACTGACTTTGGCAACGTGTTGCCATAACTCACTACGTTCACACTAGAGCGCAGTAACATGTGGGACATGATTGAAGATCACTATGAATATTTTTCAAGGGTGATTGGCTCACAATGCAAGTGGGAGTCTGTTGGTATGTATGCCCTGAGAGCCAATCATGGGATGATTGGTGGGATACATTAAAATTGATTTGATAAACATCAAAGGCGAGCTTCCAATTCTTTCTGGTTCAGTCATATGAGATAGTGATAGAACAGATTGAATTTTTAGAGAATGACAGTACTCAATGACGTATACTTTCAGGTTAAGGACCTGAACGATGAGATCATACGGATGTTAATAGTTTGTACATTCTTGTTATGTCCCTAGTCAGATGTCATTATGGAAGGTAGATAGACAGCAACACAAGACTAGATTGTGGTGTTGGTTGATGACAGAATCTCATTAGTCATGATATAGAGATATCAAATCAAACACATAGGTACTTGTTAGAGAACAAGTGTACCAGACCGATCCACCGTGAGGTTGACACATGGAACCATGACATGGTAGTCACAGTCAGTACTCACAGTGATGGCGGTGAGTGTGATTCTTTGACCTGAAAACACTACACTCAACACATGTCGTTGGGCACACTTTGACATCATCAAACGTAGTCCTGAAACATGGGTTGTTATAAAGGTGATGATTGGCTGGCTTTGACACATGGGGCTTTTGAGGGGTGAGTGATAGATATGGGATTTGTCCCTCCTGAGGGAGTTTGATATCCATGGCCACTTGATGAGTAGGATTGAGAAAGGCATGCATGCATGTGTGAATCAGTATGTGATACTGATGTCATAACATATCTCTTCCAATCTACTCTGAGATCAAGAAAGTGAATGAACGTTGACAGGATGACTATTCCATGCCTCGAGTTCATTCGGAATATCAGTGACAAAGGAATTATACATTCACTATAACACCATTCACGGATTGTAGGATTGAAAGTTGTTCTCCAACTTTCTATTTTCACTTGGGTAGCACTGATGTGTGACTAGGCACCGCTCTTTGCTTGTGAAGTCATAAGTGTTATGGATTTTCACTGCCAATGTGAAATGGACCTGTAAGGTCACACACATAGGATTTAACCTGGAAGAGGAGTTTTGTCCACAAACAATGTTTAGATTGATTACTAAAGGAGTTTAGTAGTTCAATTAAACACTCAATTAATTGATAGCTCATTATCATAATGTTCAAGGTGTTGGACTGATTGATTAGAGTATTGGATTGATTGAAACTGCAATAGACTATTTCTGCACAATCTGCACTCCCAATCGATCGGCTCATGTAATGAACTGATCGACTGAGCTTGGTGAACCGATCGGCTCAGGTGGTGAGTCGATCGGCTCATGGACAGGGTGAAACGATTGCTTCAAGTGTTGAAACGATCGGTTCAACTGATGCAACCGAGCAAGTTGGGAAAGTTAGGTTGGTGAGAAATTATTTTCATTTCACTTGCCCAATTTGATTGGAACAAGGATTGGTATTGGGTACCAATTAGAAACAAAAGAATAAAAGTCAATCGGGAATTGGCCAGGACCACGAGCCGACCGGTTCAGAAGTGAACCGACTATTTCATGGGTCCCAACCGATCGGTTGATGTGTCAACCACCGGTTCAGGTCCCCAACCGACCGTTTCAGAAATGAAACGATTGGTTCAGGTTACGCAATTGGTTGTTTTTGTGAAAAATCTCGAACCCTTCTACTCCTGCTTTAGTCCCACATTGACCGGGATAGAGAACCCTATCCCATGACCCTCCTATATATAGGGGTATTGGGGGATTCTTAAAGAACAACTCAGTGCAACCAGTTGCTCTGTAAAGTTGTCATTCTCTCTGGTTTTGGTAACCGAGAGAGCCCGAGCAAGTGCTACCCGATAAGGGAGGCACAACAAGGGAAAGACAACTGCAGAAAGCGACTGGTGGCAGGAGAGTGTGTCAGTGACTAGTACGCTGACAGGAGGGTGAGACTCCTTCCAATTCCTTGTGGGACAAGGAAATTGGAGTTCCAGGTGGTTCGTGTAGACTACTTCATAGGCGGGAGATTTCTGTCGCTCGGAGGACGTTGTCAATCCCGACAGTCCCGGTGAGACCAGGAGTCGACAGTCCCGGTGCGACCAGGAGCTACACAGACACCGTCCAAGAACGAAGGTGAAGACCGCGCAAGTCGTGAGGTATTGTCGCTGAGCAAGCCTCGGGACAAGGTATGATTCCACAAACCATCCTTTACTATTGTATAGACGTTGACGCATTTCCTTGTTCTGGGTTTGGGGAGGAGAAATTTTTTTGTTTCCGCTGCCTTCTCTGCCTCCCCTAAAACCCAACAAGATTGTCATCTAAGACATTTGCTAAAACATGAACATACCTATAGGATATTCTAGCCACAACTATAATATCCATCCCTTTCATCATGCATGGGAGAGGTGGAGGCAAAGAACCGTTGTTGACTTAATGTATTCTAGGTTCAAGGATACACATACTTGGTATTATCCTAGGGGTGTTGGTGAAGAAATGCCACATTCCCTCTTCATCTGTGTTTGATGAGTCAGCTCTGTTGTGAACTTCCATGTTGTAGATATATTTTCTATGACATGCTCTTCTAAATCGTTGAATTTTAGGTACATGTCACATATTTTTGTTGGGATGGTTTTGAGGTTATATAGATATGATAGTTTCTCCATCATCTATTATATAGTTTCTTCAACCTCATCTCACATGCTGTTTTCAAAATTTCCTTTCTTAAAAGTCTTGATTGTGATATCTACAAAGCTAGGTTCTTCCATTTCATATATAACTTTATCTATAACATGTGGAGGTTGTTTTTCCTAGAATAGACAAGGATAGGAATCTAGAGGCAGTGCTAGTGCTTCCTCCTTCTCTCCTTTTGTGTCAAGGGGCTCATCAAGTATCAACGATAACTTTAAATTGATGTTTGGTTAAGAGATAACTTCCTTTCTTGATGCGAGTTTTAGATGTTTTTCATTAAAAGTGGAGGAGGAAGATACCTTGTAATGCTTGAAGGAAGACAACAAGGACAAGCATGAAAAGGAAGATGATGAAGAAGGTTGCTCCTTACAACTTAGTCTTCTTCTTTCTCACTTCTCCTCACATTGTTTCATCTCATCTTCTGACTCCTTACTCACAATGTCATGCTCTCTCTTCATGTTGTCACACTCCTTCTACAACTCTGCCAGTTTTGTCACCATGATGGCCATGGTGTCCATCGTCTAGCACTAGTAGGATACAAGTTAATTTAGATACTACAAGATGGAGGTCCATGGTTGACTTTTTGTTTGTATCCCTTCTATGTCTTGTAGTGGCTACATGGTAGAAGATAAAGAGGATATATATTTGGAAGAATGAATAATATGATCACTCACGATGTTATAGTGACATCCAAACTCCACTTATAGATTGTTCATGCTTTGGTGGCTCAGTGATAGTATTGGTTTTTCCATAGTGGCTTCCCTTGTTGAAAAAATGGTACCATGTTCATCTCAGGGTGGTGGCACCGTCATTTATTTTAAGGTCCCATCTTCTAGGGTGATTTTGTCATGGCCTTATTGGGTTGTTCAATGTTTCCTTTTCACAAAGTCTCTAGGAAATCTATGATTTGGACCTATTCAACATCTTTTGTTCCCTTTCCTTTGTTGTCTAACTCCCCTTCAGCTACATCATGTGCTGCTTGAAACCAAATATTATCTTGGTTTTTGACCTTTTTTGTCTACCTTGCAGAGCTTGATTCTCAGTTTCTACCTTTTAGCTAGCTATGGAGTTTGTTATGTGATTTCACCCAACTCAGTCTCACTCCTTTGGGATGTTGTATTGGGCCTCGAGCTTGACCCATCATGTTGTCGCCTTAGGTATCATCTTCAATGTCTCATCTACATATAAGATGAGATTTTCATAGTCATAACTTGTCTTCTCCAAAAGTGGTAATAGGTCATTTTACTTTTTAACCTATAATAGTACTTGTTCCCCTTCCTAGAAAGTACTCCTATGGATATCAAGTATTTGAGGCCCAAAAATATATCCCTTGTGCTTTCAATGAAATTACGTAGGGGGAAGGGGTGACCTAGCAGGTGTCCTATATGAGTTATTAGCCCCCCCCCCATGCACAAATCTTTTAATACGTCTAGGCCACTTGCTACTAATAATTTGTCTATTAGAAAGAACTGAATAAAATTAGGTTTCTTCTCCATTATGCTTTATAGGATGTGGAGGTTTGATCTAGTGATATTTTGGTATCGAATCTTATGGAGACCATGCATGTGACTATCTTGTAACTACCTAAATAATCCCCGAGTGCCTCTCAGATTCCTTTGACTACCATGGTCTGTGACATGATCTTTTCCAAGAAGCTTCTCCCATGTTTTATCTACATTGAACATGTTGACCTGCTAGTAGATTTGGCTTTGTTGGAGATTGCAATGTCATCATCTATTTCACAAAAGTTCTTTTTCAACATATGTTTAGTCAGAATATGCTCTTTGTTGAACATCATTACAGTGTGCTTGTATGCACTCCAACATGTTTTTCTTCTTCCTCCTCCAACAAAAGTTTCTTCAATGATGACATGAACTCTAGGGTTACTTCGATATAGGATCGTTGGAACCAGAAGTAGGCAACAAATAGGTTGACTTATTCAAACATTTTCTTAACCCTATTGTAAGACCCTAGTTTCTCTGGGCAACTTATCACATTCATATCTTATCACATTGAAAATCTTGTTATGCATCATGGCATCATAGTTTTTCTAATGTTCTTTATCTTGCAGGGAAAAATATGTTATCTGAATGCTAGGTCCTTTGTGTTTTTGATGGTTCTCAGTGGAAATTACCATTGCTAGTGGTTCTAATGTAGTCCACACAGTAATTACCATTTCTAGTCGTACTATTTCTGTCGCATTCCCTTAACACTCAACCACTTAGAGCCTTTCTTCCGTATCTGCATTTCCTCCTACCCAAGTATTCTTATTTTTTTGGAATTTGGGAGGTTCACTCACTACTTTATACTTTTTTGTTTTTCCTTCCTCTTTAGATGGTACATATTAAAAAAATAGGGGTGTCCTCCCTTTCATTTTCAATCTCTTCAAGGTTGGGTCCAAGATATGTCGTCGGCGCTCCCTTTCTAACATCATGTGCACGTCTTTGTTTATGGGATTACTTTTTATCACTAATATACTTGTTGAATTAATTAGAATCAACTCATTCTATTATCAAAGTTGTGATCCATTCCCTCGAGTCCAAACATTATTTTCTTTGATATATTAAATAAAATATGTTATTTCTAAAAATCATTTGAGAAACTCAGCGGACGAAAGATAATCGGAGGACGGATTGGGTTCATTAGCCCTGAAAAGTGATGGGTTAAGGCTACCTATGGTATTATTGTTAGTTGAATGGTCAAACAATGGAAGGAAAGGTTATCGACTAATGAAAAATCTCATTGGTTTATGGGTAATAATAGGAGACTAATGAAACTATTGAATAGAAAATTGATGAAAATCAAAGATGAGGGACAACACTAGTTATCTAGAAGCATATTGATGGAAATAGACCTAGAAGTCTACTTTTTGTGTGGTAAAGACCACTAATGAAAACCAAACACTAGTGAGAAAGCTTGTTGGTTGGATAGAAGAGCGGTCAATTGGTAGAAATCAAGTTCCAAAATGAACTAACAAAAATGTTTCTTGTGTTCAATGATTAAAATGTAATTAATGGGAGATGGGTGAAAACTAAAGGTAGCAAAGTTGAAAACCAAAAATAGGGAAGAATTAGCAACTAGGCTTTACTCATGAGGTATAAGACTTGACTAGCTCTAGTGAGACACTTTGATTTGATGTCAGTGTTGGGTTTTAGGGGAGGCAGAGAAGGCAGCGGAAACAAAAATTTTCTCCTCCCAAAACCCAAAACAAGGAAACGCGTCAACGTCTATACAATAGGAAAGGATGGTTTGTGGAATCATACCTTGTCCTGAGGCTTGCTCGACGACAATACCTCGCGCCTTGCGCGGTCTTCACCTCTGGTCTTGGACGGTGTCTGTGTAGCTCCTGGTCGCACCGGGACTGACGACTCCTGGTCTCACCGGACTGTCTGGATTGACAGTTGTCCTCCTGAGTGGCAGAAACCTCCCGCCTCTGAAGTAGTCCACACGGACCACCTGGAACTCCACACTCCTTGTCCCACAAGGAAGTGGAAGGAGTCACACCCTCCCATTGATGTACTAGTCGCCAACACACTCTCCTGCCTCCAGTTGCAACTGCAGTTGTCTTTCCCTTGCTGCACCTCCCTTTGCGAGTAGCACTTGCTCGGGCTCTCTCTTGGTTACCAAAACCAGAGAGAACGACAACTTTGCAGAGCAACTGGTTGCACTGAGTTGTACTTTGAGAAGCCCCCAATACCCCTATATATAGGAGGGTCATGGGACAGGGTTCTCCATCCCGGGCAATGCGGGACTAAAAGCAGGAGTAGAAGGGTTCGAGATTTTCCACAAAAGCAACCAACTCGCAACCTGAACCGATCGTTTCACAACTGAAATGGTCGGTTGGGGACATGAACCGGTCGGTTCACAAGTAAACCGGTCGGTTGGGACACCTCAACTGGTCGGTTCACAAGTGAACCGGTCGGTTGGTGGTCCTGATCGGTTCCCGATTGACTTTCCTTCTTTTGTTTCCAATTGATATCGAATACCAATCCTTGTTCCAATCAAATTGAGAAAGTGAAACGCATGGAAAATTCTCACCAATCCTACTTTCCCAACTTGCTCGGTTGCACCAGTTAAATTGATCGTTTCAACACTTGAAGCAATCGGTTCACCCTGTGCATGAGCCGATCGACTCAACACTTGAGTCGATCAGTTCACCCAGCTCAGTCGATCGGTTCATCACATGAGCCGATCGGTTGGGAGTGCAGATTGTGCAAAATCAGTCAATTGTGATTTCAATCAATCCGATACTCCAATTTAATGTGTCCAACACCTTGAACATTATGACATTGAGCTATCAATTGATTGAGTGTTTAATTGAACTACTAAACTCCTTTAGTAATCAATCTAAACATTGTTTGTGGACAAAACTCCTCTTCCAGGTTAAATCCTATGTGTGTGACCCTACAGGTCCATTTCACGTTGGCAGTGAAAGTCCATAACACTTATGATTTCACAAGCAAAGATCGGTGCCTAGTCACACATCAGTGCTACCCAAGTGAAAGTAGAAAGTTGGAGAACAACTTTCAATCCTACAATTTGTGAATGGTGTTACAGCGAATGTATAATTCCTTTGTCACTGATATCCCGAATGAACTCAAGGCATGGAACAGTCATCCTGTCAACGTTCATTCACTTTCTTGATCTCAAAGAAGATTGAACGAGATATGTATGACATCAATATCACATACTAATTCACACATGCGTGCGCACGCCTATCTCAATCCTACTCATCAAGTAGCCTTGGATATAAAACTCCCTCAGGAGGGACAAATCTCATATCTATCACTCACCCCTCAAAAGCCCCATGTGTCAAAGCCACCCAATCATCACCTTTATAACAACCCATGTTTCAGGACTGCGTTTGTTGATGTCAAAGTGTGCCCAACGATATGTGTTGAGTGTAGTGATTTCAAGTCAAAGAATCACACTCACCACCACCATTGTGAGTACTGACTGTGACTACCATGTCATGGTTCCATGTGTCAAACTCACGGTGGGTCTGTCCGGTACACTTGTTCTCTAACAAGTACATATGTGTTTGGTTTGATATCTCTATATCATGACTAATGAGATTTTGTCATCAACCAACACCACAATCTAGTCTTGTGTGTCATTGCTGTCTATCTACCTTCCACAATGACATCTGACTAGGGACATAACAAGAATGTACAAACTCTTAGCATCTGTATGATCTCATCGTTCAGGTCATGAACCTGAAGGCATACGTCATTGAGTACTGTCATTCTCTAGACATTCAATCTGTTCTATCACTATCTCATATGACTGAACCAGAAAGAATTGGAAGCTTTCCTTTGATGTTTATCAAATCAATCTTAATGTATCCCACCAATCATCCCATGAATGGCTCTCAGGGCATACATACCAACAGACTCCCACTTGCACTGTGAGCCTATCACCCTTGAATCATATTCATAGTGATCTTCAAACATGTCCCACATGTTACTGTGCTCTTGTGCCAACATAGTGAGTTATGGCAACACCTTGCCAAAGTATGTATGAATTGCATGTCTCACATCTCTTCACTGTACGTCACACGTATGAGATGGAGTTGTCGTAATATGCGATCTAGTATTCCTTTGCTAACCTTTAGCCACATTGCATGATCAAGGATTCCATACTTGTCATCAATGAGCGGAATATCTATAAGTTCATGTCACGAACTTCCAGATCCATATAGTATCTACTGCTGTTCTCTAACACATAGATACTCGACATTTCCTTTTATATGGTTTTATTGGAACACTTCCAATTATCAACAAACTTTCACTTTTATATATCCTATATATATTTTGCGATTAATTTTTTGTCCTTTCGGAAGTTCGCATCAATGTAACTCCTTACATTGAACTCTTCCTTATCTCCATAGAACTAGTACTTCTCAAGTACTTATCAAGTTCTTATGGTTTCCAGTAACCCTTACTGGAAGTAGACAGACATCCACTCATCATGTCCCACATACGAGTTATCAGGATGAGCACATCATATTGTCATGTCGTACATACAAGATGATGAATGCATTTTATTCTTGCCATGTCCATACATGCAAGATAATGGGATGATTACATACATGATAGATCCATATCTATTCTTAGTGTTCCCATTCTTCATAAGAATTGGACACTTGGCCTTGGGATACTAACTCCATGCAGCATGGACAAGTTTTCTCCCACTAAATTTGTGCATACTGAACCCTTCAGTACAGATTGCCAATGTATGCTTTCTCTTATCAGGTCAAGAGATTTTTCGAGAACTATCTCTATAGATCTCTATTCCTATCTCATAGGAAACATCTCTATCTTCCTTAAACATAATTTCCACTTTTGGATATCCATTCTAGAACATTTCCATTTCACATCAACATGTGGAATGTGAACACGCTCCCACTAAATCACAAATCCCTTCTTTATCTTTGACATATCCGTCAAACCCTTTGACTATATCATCAAAGTAAAGATCCAATTTTGAGTTGCTTGTACTCAATCAATCACATTTATTAGTCCATTGTAGCTTATAGACTTCATTTGCATTAGTGGATTCATAAACCTTATAGGTTGTGTCACGTACACATCCTTGTTTTATTCCTCATAGGAATGCAGTTTTAGTATCCATATGCCAAATTTCTTAGTCATTAAGTTGCACTCAACAAGCATCATCCTTCTCAAATGTTATCCATGTATCTTAACCTTTAAGATTCATTTTCACTTATGGATTTCATCCAATGGGTGCTACCATTAAGGTCACACCTTATGGTTCACATGGATGTCATTTAGGATGTAATGGTCATAAACCATAACTCAAAATTCGGTTCCTCATATTTATCTAGATAGTTGACTCATTACATGAACAACTCATCACATAGACAAACGAGGTGTATCTGTCAAGGATATAAGAACTTACAACTCCTTGTGATTCTTAATGTCCTTTATTAGTGTGGGGTATTCTTTTATTAAGAAGAATTTAGTTATTTGATAATCATTCTCTAACTCCTTAGAGTATGATTCCTTCTTGATTTAGACATCATCATGCCTTAATCATGAGTTCACTATGATACACTATCATAATCACTCATAAGGATCTCAAACATTTGGTCCAAGTATTTCACTCATTGATCTCATCAAGAATTAACACTTTACCAAATTTGTACTTCATCTATGATAATCTTGAACACTTCAAGATATTCATATTGGTATTTCTCTTAAACACCATTTGAAGTATTAGCATTTTTTCCAATAGGTATGTAAATACATCACATGTATCATACCTAATAGGATAATCATTCTCCCACTACCTTTAGTGAAGATTGATTAATCATGTCCAAGATATTCATGTCTCTTACTGGTCTTCTAACCAAAAGAGTCTAGATTTATCCATCACACACTCATGCCCTGAGGAGATGCGATATACCTCTCATGCTCCAACCGACCACTGTGAAGTCGAAATCAGTACCATACAAGGTCAATGGAAGAGTCGGATTCCCATGACCTCCCACATCTCGGTCAGCGCGAGATCACATGCAGGACATCTTGTGTCTCTGCTAGATATAGCTTTCCAGAGTATATTGGCAACTTCACTATCAGAGTTATAGTGGCGTGTTGCACTCTCTTCGTGATCGTGAGATTTTGTGTTTATCTCCACTGATCTGGCATTAACATTATTGGGAGATGTGTACGACATCTAACCCAATCATCGGGATATTCGTGATACATCCATCCCAGTACATATAATGAAGGATTGAGAGATTTAATGTTTATCTCACATCTATTCCTCCATTAGGGCGTAAGGTATAGATCACCTTGTTAAGTCTGACCCAAAGCAAACACGATGAATATGCACCCTACTAGGGTAGACCCACACATTCACCCTTCATGCTTCCACGAGATAGATGGTGCACCACGCTAGGGCGTGCCCACACTTGGTCGATCAAGCTTTTCACATGTGTCGCATTTGGAAGGCATCTAAAACTTAATATTTAATGAGGGATTTGGTTTTTATATACATATACATATCCAATCACCGCAATACATAGTACGTATCATATACATGCTATATCCCACAGAAAACATGCAAAATGATAAAAGTGATGATTATGGCCATCCTAATGTGATTCCTCGAGCCAAGAGGAATCACGGTCATCTAGGTCTACATCACATGCAACATGTACAAGATGAACTATTTGCTTTGCCTTTCTGGGTTTGATCAAATCATCACATGAATGATCGGCTCACCATCAGGCTGGTCGGCTGGGTGCCACCAGCCGAGCAGTTGGCTCCTCCAACCGATCGGTACGCCTGGTCGTCATGCATCTCATCATGGCCGCCACCCACTCATCTCGCTCCTCAAACCAGTCATCAATCGATCGGCTCACTCCTTGAACCGATCGTCTGGAACGTCAACCGATCGGTTCACGCCTTGAACCGATCGTCTCATCTGTCGTCAGGATGTCCGTCGGTCTTCGACATAACAGGAAATAAAATTCTATCCTATTTTACATTGTATAAAAGGAGAAACCCCGAGTTACATTAGGGGGGAGCAAAGGTAGGAAAGAATCTCGAATTATTTTGAGTTACATCAGGAAAAGGAGAAGGAAGATCGGTGCGCACACCGAGATGCAAGCAACCACATACAACCATACACAGATAGGGTTTATTAGCCATAATCACGCTATACATCCACCACAAAACTCATTTAAGGGTGACGTGTATCGAGTGCATTAATAATACATATCATATATGTAATTTGGGATTTGTGGATTTAGGATTGGACATGCATAAATCCAATTTTATTCGCATCGTATGCAATAAATAAAGGCGACAAACCAAAATCGATCATATCGATATTCCTAAAATATAGAGCATTTGACCTGGCTCTGATACCACTGTTGGGTTTTAGGGGAGGAAGAGAAGGCAGCGGAAACAAAAATTTTCTCCTCCCCAAACCCAGAACAAGGAAACGAGTCAACGTCTATACAATAGGAAAGGATGGTTTGTGGAATCATACCTTGTCCTGAGGCTTGGTCAGAGATAATACCTCGTGCCTTGCGTGGTCTTCACCTCCGATATTGGACGGTGTCTGTGCAGCTCCTGGTCACACCAGGACTGACGACTCCTGGTCTCACCATCCTGTCGGGATTGACAGTTGTCCTCCTGAGCGGCAAAAACCTCCCGCCTCTAAAGTAGTCCACACGGACCACCTGGAACTCCACACTCCTTGTCCCACAAGGAAGTGGAAGGAGTCACACCCTAATGTTGATGTACTAGTCACCAACACACTCTCCTGCCTCCAGTTGCAACTGCAGTTGTCTTTCCCTTGCTGCACCTCCCTTTGCGGGTAGCACTTGCTCAGGCTCTATCTTGGTTACCAAAACCAGAGAGAATGAAAACTTTGCAGAGCAACTGGTTGCACTGAGTTGTACTTTGAGAAGCCCCCAATACCCCTATATATATAGGAGGGTCATGGGACAGGGTTCTCCATCCCGGGCAATGCGGGACTAAAAGCAGGAGTAGAAGGGTTCGAGATTTTCCACAAAAGCAACCAACTCGCAACCTGAATCGATCGTTTCACAACTGAAACGGTCGGTTGGGGACCTGAACCGATCGGTTCACAAGTGAACCGGTCGGTTGGTGGTCCTGGTCGATTCCCGATTGATGTTTATCAAATCAATCTTAATGTATCCCACCAATCATCCCATGATTGGCTCTCAGGGCATAGATACCAACTGTCAGCACACCACCCTTGTCAGCATAAAGAGGCTTACACCTCCATTATGGCTTAATCATGCCCAAAGGTCATCAAGACCATTATCTTAATCACCTTCAAGAACATCATTATCATTCCACACCTTATAACAAGGTTTAACATACCATCACCATTCATGTGATACATAGGTTTAACATAATATTGCCTTAAAGATCTAAAACATGTTCACAAGATAACATAGTATGGTTGTCTTAGCATTAAAAGTATTCCTTTATTATATCAACATACAAGAAAGCTTGGTATGATTCACCACTATCATACTTATAGTGCAAAAGTTTAGCATAAAAAAGCATCAATCATAAGGATGTGATAACCACTATTTAGCACAATAGATTTACAACAACATTAGGGATAATATCCTATCATCATACTAATCATACAAGGAAGGGTAGAATGATTAACCACGATCATTTATTTGCATTAGGGTTAGGTTCAACAAGATAAGTTACATTGAAGCTAAAATTAACACTCTACTCAAGCCCTAACACATGGAATCCCCATCAGATCATAAATCATTATCATCAAATCCCATATTATCCTCAAGTATGGATCCATGCATAAAACAAGGTTTAACCATTGGATTGTATTGATGCAAGGAAAAAGTATGACTACAAATTTAAGGCATTGAACAATCGATTCTACATGATCAAATCTAAGCCATAAAATTATGGGCTTCACCTTAGACCACTGAATGTTGGGGTATCAAACCAAACCATTGAATCATGATCTTTACTCAAGACCATAGGATGTAGGATAGACAAAACCATCGATTTCTATACAAGCAAAACCTTGAAACACATGTCTAATAAAACCAACAAGTTGTGACCTAAAAGATCACTAACTAAACCTATTAAAGCCATTGGTTGCCAACACAAAAAGCACCATCAGTTGTTATCATCAGAAACACCATCAATTGTTATCCTCAGAAACAACATTGATTGGTGGCCTCAGGTCCACCATCAGATCATGAAACCAGGAGAACCATTGGCTGAAACCATCAACCTTAGGGCCAGTGAAACCATCGATTGTGGAATTCAATATCACTATCGATTGTGTCATCCATTACCACCATCAGTTGTGGTCCATTGGTCAGAGAGACCATTGAATCTTGAATTCAGAACAACCATCACCGGAGGACTCAGAAGGGCCATTGAGTTTGGTCAATAGGTGGTGAAACAAGCTTCAAACTCCAAGGTAAAACCATCAAATTAGAGGGTAAGGAAGACCATCGAGTTCACCACTTGAAGGAGCATCAAAACCATCCTTTGTGGAGAAAAAAGAGTCCAAAATAGAAGTTGTGTCATTACCATCATTTGGCCCAAGAAAAGCAACCAAAATAGAACCAAGCAAAAAACCATTGAGTTCTAAAACAAGAAACAAGATCAGTACAAAACCCTAAAAGTAGACTATCATTTGAAGGGAACCAAACCATCATTTGTGGAGAAATACATAACCATCAGTTGTGTGTTCAAGATAGAACCAAAAATAGCAGCTAAGACATGACCATCGGTTGTCACGTGAAGGTTACCATGAATGAAACCATCTGTTTCTAAAAGAAGAAAGCAAAACAAATCAAAAACCCTAAATCATGACAATTATTTGAGAGCATAAACCATCTTTTTTCCAAATGCAAGAAAGATCTTGAGATTCCCCTACCAAGGAAGGTTCTTGCATAAGGTTTAAGGTTCATCCATGGAGATAAACTACTCAAGAAACATCACATAAACTCATACCCTTAGTATCTTTCTTCTTACAAATTCATTTTTAAGCAAGTTCTAGCACGTGCAAGCTAATAGTAAGAAATAAACATGAAGAAAGTTATATAACTCACCTCTAGGAAAAGATGCAACTCCAAATAGCAAGGAGGTTCAAGGAAAGATAAGAAAACCCTAGCTTAAAACTTATGCTCATCATCTGTTCCAAAACATCTCAAGGGATAAGATTAAGGTTAAGGATCACATTCAGAAAAGAAAACAAGGGTTATACCAAAACCTAGGTCAGGGGCCTTACAAACTAGGGTGGCCAGAGAGTTTCAAGTCATGATGACCATCGATTGATGCACCATGGGTCACAAGGGTCAAAAACCATCGTTTGAGCAGCTCTCTAGGTGAACCATCGATCCAAGAAGCTCTGAAGGGAAAACTCATCAACCCTTACACATTTAGGGACTACCAAATACCCACCATCGGATCCCATCAACCAAGGGATACCATCGAGTTTTGGCCTCCATGGTAAGCTCATCCATGAGGGCAAAACCCTAACTCAACCCTAGATGGATGTCACCATCAAACCAAGGTACCACAAAGTTCCCCATGGCACAACTTTCTCAATAATGATAAAAAAAACATGTAATACACAACAATAATGTGATAAATTGCACGAAAAACCTCAAATATGGGTAAATTGCATATAAGCCATAAACAAGCATAAAATTGCATAACTTTTTTAAAAAGTGTCCAAACTGGACCATACTTGAAACTTAGGTTTGTCACATGATATCAAATCACATCTTATAGTTTGATTAAAGTTTTTAAGAATGTAATTAAGGTAAAAAAAGCATGTTCAGTCAAAAAGAAAGGTCAGGGGTCTTACAACCATAAACCCATAATAGGGATTTTTCCCTCAAAATCCGAGGCAAACAAAGATAGGTACTCCCCATGAACCTCATACACTAACCTCCACATGGTTACATACATCTCACGGTGATGTCACAACACTCTCATAGAATTCATGTTCTTCTGCCTCAACTCTTGTATGTGTCATCTTGGGTTAACATAGAGAACCCCACATAAGAAACATCCACATCCAACTCCATCTCCATTGTAGGTATCTCTTAGCCTATGCTTAGGGTGAAACTTCATCATCATGGGACATAGAAGATGATGTGCAGTGTGTGCAACTCTAGTAGTAACTCTAACTCGGAACTTTAGTTGTTGTCTTGAATTGTTTCCATCTGTTGTTGAATCACTATGTCCCTCACTGTGGTCTGTGATATCAACATATCTTCGGAAGCTATTACTTTATTTATTCTTTACCAAACAAGGAGCGTCTTGTAGCTTCACAAGTATTCATGTCTATGTTTCTCTGGTGTTTTTTGTAGTAAGAAACTTAATCAATCAGGTGGACATCCTTTATTTGTCAAAAACTATAAGACATATGTTCTTATAGGATTCCTCAATCATCTACATGGTTCTTTCCGACTATCCATCTACCTAAGGTTGTGTTAGCCTTCCACTGTATACTTGTAGGCTTTTAAGATTTATCATTGACTTATTGGTAACTGTATACTTGACCATACTTGTGCCACACCCTATTTCACACTTGGCTGCCTTTGCATGTTCTTCAACTTATGATACATTTGTGTATTGTCAGACACATTGCATGCATTGGGGGATGAGCCTCCTCAGATACTAAGTCACTCAAATCCTCAACATTTGGAACCATTACATAGTTGTAGAATCAGATATTATCCTATTACATGACACATAATAGTCATCCTTCTTCCACATGACAAACTCTGATTGGACCATCTGCAATATGGTGTTACCTATTTTTACACCTTTAACCTATTGCAGTAGTGTTGGTTTGACTTGTAGCTATGTCCACAATCCTGTCAATTGAGATACTCCCAACTGTACATCCTCCTACTGAAGTGATGCTGGTATGTCTTGTTTGCAAACATTAACAAGTATGACTCCCTATTTGACCATATATTGTATCGGCACGTAACCTAAACCATTCTTCAAAGCATTTTAGAAGACAATGTATCCTTTCCTTTTGTTATGGCCACACTATCACTAGAAAATTGTCAATTTCTCCTTCATCATTTAGAAAGAACATAGACACAAATGTTGGCACATGTTATTCCATACAAAAAGTAACACCTCTCTGAGTCAACCTTATTATGGGTAAAGAAATGATGCTGACATTCCGAACAAACTTTCTCGTAGTATCCTACTAGGCTTAATAAAATTTGGCTCTCAGTCAGTGTATGGGGTTTCTCCCACTCTAGCACTATCTTCACCTTATTTGGATTCACATAACGTACTTATCAAATATATCATAACCCCAAGATATACTTTAGTCAACCCCAAACTCACTCTTGCTAAACTTGGCACATAGTTATTGATGCTCCAACCTTCATGGGGTTTAGCGAAAATGTTGTCCATGTTTCTAACCATCTCTAAAGTTCATTAAGGTGTTATACACAAAAGTTGCTACAACTCATAGTGACCATACAATTGATGTCATCACTATGATCTTCCTCTGATGATATCCCAACCTTAGGTCTATCTGAAGGAACATTGTAGCACATGTTGTGTAACATACCTAACCTGGGTTATGGCATAAACCTAGAAATTTTTCTTATGTAAGTTATTTATAAACTTTTTTTAATCTTTTGAAAAGTAATTAAGACTCAAGGAAATTTTTATTTTCAAGTTTGAGCTTATTTGCAAATTATTTGTGCATTATATGATAGTTTGGGTGTAATTTGCAATTTACCCAAAATGAGGGGTTATTTTGCAATATGTCATATTTTGAACATCCTTCAAGTGCTTTATCATCATAAGAGAGAGAATGATGCTAACGGGTGGCTTGTGGAAAGCCTAAATCCAAGTTGGAGCTTGTTTGAATAATGCTTGTGCCTTGTGTACCAATTTTGGTGCAAATTGCAATTTACCCAATATGTAGGGTTGATATGAAAATTACCACCTCTATAGTGTCCCTACTCTCTCTTAGCATCATCTAGAGGAGAGAGTAGAAATATGCACTATGTTTGAATCATTTTTGAGTGATGGTATTCTTGGTGATAAAAAGACCAAGAAGAGTTGTATAGTTGAAACCCTAAATGAGTTGTATTGAGTTGTAGAGCTTATATGGGAGTGCCTATTGCCCAAAAATCCATAGAGGAGGTCCCATATCGTTTTGTCAAATCTTGGCAAAGGCCATGACGAGTTAAGCACCTTAATAAGGTGATGGATATCATTTTACATCTTTCCTTGGAAAAGTTGTATCAGATTGTGAATAAAGTAATGTTGAGTTGAAATATCTTCCTCAACAAGATAACTAATGGCCAAAATCTTATCCCTATATTATCCTCAAGATTTTTGTATGTCAAGATAAATATGTGTGCATGCATGGACACGTGTCAACCCATGCATGGACATGTGTGACCTAGTAGTATAAGGTGATGACACCTCGTATACACTCTCTCTCATGAGCCTCAATTATATATACCACTCCTTTCACCTCCTAGTGAAACTTTTCAAATCTTACAACTCTCTTTATCTTATATATCATGCATAGTAGTTGAGGATCAAGGAGGAGCTCGAGCCATAAGCTTAAGGTGAAGCCATGGTCATCTTCAACCTTGGTTGAAGCATGAATCTTGGGTTGTAATTCTTCCTTTCTTTTCTTCGTCACCAAGTTCTTATCTATGGTGATTCTTTGCATATATAGGACTTGTAAACAAGTCTTGGATTTTTGATAAGTTCATCTTCAACCTTGGGAGCGTGAAGCTTTGGAGCTTGGAGCTTTGAGCTTTGAAGTTGTTCTTGATTCGGGTTATATAACTTGAACCTAATCATGTTATTATTCACCTTCAATCTTGCTACACTTGATGATCTACTTTCAATTTTGAGGTTTCTTGAATAAATTGAATCCATGACTTCTAATAGTTGCATATGACCATTTTCCATGAACTAGGATAGTAAGTAATGAAAGTATAGAGCTTGATGATGATGACATCATCATGGCACAAACTGATATCGGGTCGAAGCACCTCTAACCCGATATGGTGATGAAACCCAATATGGTGATATGAAACCTGATATATCTTGGAACCGCACAACCCTATCATTTTAAGCTTTTGGGTTGGTTGAAAAAGGACTAACCAGTTGTCAAGCCTATCACTTAAGACATGGTAGGTTGATACTTTAAAGGTTTGAAGAGGTATGAGCATAAGGGTCTAACCTGATATGCAAAACTTTAAACTTGAGTAACCTGATATAGGTGACACACACACATACACTTCTTGGATGATATGGTGTGAAGCACACACACCCCTCTTGGACAATATGGTGTGACACACACACACACCGATATGGTGTGAAGCACACACACACACCTCTTGGACGATATGGTGTGAAGCACACACACCCCTCTTGGATGATATGGTGTGACACACACACATACACCTCTTGCCCGATATGGTAAGCAAGCATACACCTCTTGCCCGATATGGTAAGCAAGCATACACCTCTTGCCCGATATGGTAAGCAAACATACACCTCTTGCCCGATATGGTAAGCAAGCATACACCTCTTGCCTGATATGGTAAGCAAACATACACCTCTTGCCCGATATGGAGGTAAGCACCTCCAATCCGACATACTTGATTGAGTAACACATGAAGTGTGTTATGTCAAATGATACATAAAGACGTAAAGAGTTTAATGCATTTTAATAAGTATAGGCCAATGTACCTTGAGAAATGGGTTGAGCAAACGTAATAAAGTATGATGTAATCAATATCCTAGTGAAGATGAGAGAGAAACTCATACTTTGTGTGATAATCATTTAACAAGCATACATTGATGCTCCTAATATGTGTGTAGATATGAATCATGGTTTTGATTCTTGATAATATGAACTTGAAGATCCTAATCAGCTTGAAATCCTAATCGGCTTGGAAGGAAAACCCTAATACTAATAATGGGAAGGTTGTATTTCTCTTGTATTACATGGTGATATTATGTACTTGATATTGTTTTTATCATGAAATACTAACCATGTAGGTATCATGAGATGATGAGAATAGCCAGGTATGAGCTATGATGTTTCATATGATACAGATTAAATGGGCCTTGTGAGCCATGTGAAATACTTGTGCAATAAGTATAATGCATACCTGGTCTGAGGACCTAGAGGTAATAGTTACCTGATAAGAGGTGACAAAGTTCAGTGATGAACTAAGGGTTTGAATACCCAGATCTAGCAATCATGATGATGATAATGTTAAGGGATGAGAATTCCCATTAATGTGATAAGGGACTGAGATCTCGAGTGTTATGCATTCAACATGTTCCAAAGATTATGAAAGTACTTGATAAATGTATTACACCTTTCTATGTAGCATCTGTTATAATTCATACTTGTAACTTGGTTGATGCTAAAAGATACTGTAATGCACCTAATTAATCAAGTGGAACCTTATCATGTAGTTTCCCTGGCCATAGATCCATTCGGTGTCAGTATTTGCTAAATAGTGAAATGAGTTTAACTTGGAGTGCATATTTTTGAATATGTGGGGGTGACGGACGAACATATCCTTACGTCCAGATAGGGATTTTTGTGTGATCTCCTCAAGGAATACCAGGGTTGTTGTGTGATCTCCCTGATGAAAATGTATCGGGGTTGCTGTGTGATCTCCCCGAAGAGAGTGCATGTTGTGGCTGCAACTCTATAGTGAACATGCCACTATACCCCAGTAAGCTAGTTGTAGTTTGACATGATGTCACTGCCAGTGGTCTCATACAGATCGAGACGGGTGAGGTCTTGACAACTGACTCTTCGATTGACCTTGTATGGTACCGATTTTGACTAAGAAGTGGTCGGTTGGAGCATGAGTGGTATACCTCATCTCCTCTTGGCATAAGTGTGATTGTAAATATGTAATAAGTTGTGTAGCGTATCTTCTTGAGGATTGAATACATTGATTGATGTTATATTACTTATATAGATATTAAATAGATAGATGTTATATATGTTCTTTGTATTCCTTATAAAGTGAATAGATGATTTATTGCCCTATCTTAGATAGCTGCAATGCTTTAAAAGATGTTATTGCTCTGTTCTACTTTTCAATAATGATTAATTTTGATTATTAATATAAAAAATCCTCTGCTCAGTTTTATACTATTTACTTGTGATAATAATATTATTGGCGGAGAGTTATATCTCTCGCTGGGACTTTTGTCTCACCTCGTTGGTCCCAACATTCTTAGGTGGATGCAAATGAGGAGGTAGAGACCGTACTACAGAGGGAGGAGAATAGCAATAGAGATAGCAGTAACAAATCAGGTTGAGTGTGTTGTCTATCATGTCTTGTAGATAGAAATCCTATGTTTCGTCTCTATACTTTCAAGTCCTTGGGAGTTAGTACATAATGGTTTTATAAATGATATGATATTTTGGCTTGTATGCCTCGAGGTTTTATATTGTTTATGTATATGTTTGGGCAAAGCAAATAGTGTATGATATCCTCAAGATAAGATGGTACAATGTATGTACAATGTGAAACATGATGTATATATTGCCTTGGTTCTTTCTTTAAGAGTTTCTTAGAAATGGATCTCTTTGCAAAATGATTTAAATTTTTAGTGATTGTCGTTAATTTGCTGCTAATGATTATTCCACATAATTACTATGATGATTTGATTGTCAGTTTGATAGCGGTCATCACATGTTGATTGATCAACAAACCACCTATCCTTGGCAGTGGTCTTGTCCAGCTGTCGGTAGCCCATATACAACATCACAAGATCACTCTTCTTATTTCTAATCAACACTTGAAGGAATTCAACATCAAGCTCTCTCTTTCTTAAGGGAAAAGGAATCAAGAGGAAGTGCATCTAATAAACATCTTCAAACTCACATACTATTAGTACACCCTGGATACTAGGACTCGTCACCTTGGTGTCCACCATGTGCCAAGAAGAACTCATACCCTGGTCTCATCAGCTTCTCCGCCAACATAACCAACTCAGAACGTATAGGAGGGGTCTTTCTAACTCTTTGAAGGATAAAAAATCATTCCTATCACAAAATTCCATGATCTAGGAACTATAGTCCAAACCTCCATGTATCACACCAAGGTATCCACCTTCAGGCTTACAATGAACCCATGTGTACCAAGTGGCATAAGATCCACTTGAATGTTGCACCCCAGAAAGAAGAGCACAAGGGAAAACACTCTAGCAAGGGGTTAATGATCCTACCTTCATTATGCAAGTTATTGATTTTTATGTATGATTTTACCTTTTTCATTTGGGTTCCTTTCCATCAGCATATGAATTATTAAGATAAAGTATCTCATTGTTCTTCCTCGTTAACTGTTCATCATGTATTTCAACCACTTATCAAGAGGTAGATCATCATATTTCATATTTTCTTTATTAGTTTCTTTTACATGTCATGATACTATTACCCTAACACTTTCTTACACACATAGGTTAGTCTGAGTTTTACTCAGGTTCCACTTTATCCAATTGCCATTTTTTGTATTCATCATCTCATACACACTAATCTTAGAGTTCTCTTCTTCTTACATGGACTTTATGCCTTGAACTATTCTGTTAATATAGATTTATCTTTCTTTTACTTCATTATCTTCTAGAATTATAGCTTTAAGAACTCCTCTTTAACTTATTTGTATTTAGATTTGGGTTTTAGGGTGTCTTATCTTTTTCTTTCATTATCAAGTATTCAAGTTTTAGATAGATTACAATGTGATTTTCACTTTTCTTTAGAGTAATATTAGGATATTTTCACTGTAATTTCTTATTCATTATTATCTTTAGGTTGTTTCAAACTGACTACTTGATTAGAGTAATCAAAAAGATAGAAATCTAAGAGTTCTACATGTACCTTTTCTTCAATAATTGAATACTTGGCCAGGGCATCCAAGTATTGAGATTAGGCATTATGCATCATGTTTACATGTCATGTTCACTTAGTCATCATCCTAGTTGTAAGTCCTAGTGTCCTTGTAGACTCGGTGAACCTAGAGCTTTAAAGAGATTACTTTTGATAACCCATCATGTTTAAAGAGATTACTCAAAACTCAAAACATGATCGATCATTAATTACCCACATAGCAGAAAAAGGGGATAATTAAAACTGATTTCAACATCACCAACATACTCAGTAATATTTACATGAATCACAACATATTTATTATATTCATACCATGTCAAGTACTTTTTACAACTACTATGTGGCCTCTACCACAACATATACATATAGAAGAACACTATCCACGTGTACCACATGTACAAGCACAATGTGCTAACAAAAGCTCGAGTTGACTAAAAATCATATACAAACTTTCCCTCCTGGACCTGAGAGTATAGGGATGACTCTAAGACACACTAGACATCTAACAACCTTCTCTAAGGTCCATCACCATCGCTCCTCCTCACTACTATAGGTCTGTTGTCACTGCTGCCGATCACCTTAAAAGATGTGATGACCCACGAGGTGAGACTCATGTCCCAACAAAACATATAGCTCTCAACACCGCTTATTGATTATAGTAAGTAATGTATGTAAATAGGTTAAGCATATTTAGCAGATGAAATATAGAGCATATTATATAATAGAATAGAAATGCCAAATATAAAACCTCTTCTAAGAACATTTCTAAAAAGTGTTTTATTTGTAGCATTGAAAGGTTAATATTATTCTCAAGAAATCAAGTGTAATTAACATCATGGGCATAACTATCATCATATGTAAAACTATCATTACGAACATAAATCATAGTATCAACATGTCTAACAGAATAAATGTATCTACATTATAGAGCTAACAACATAAGTGCAACTATCAACATAAGAATGATCAGCAGTACAAGCATATCTAACATCATAAGCAAGTCTAGGGCATAATCATATTTATCAACATGAGTATATCTACCAGCATGAGTATCTAACAACATAAGTGTAGCTAACTTTTGTATTACATTACATAACATCTCTATTAATGTAAAAGGTGCAAACAAGGGTTATCATCCAATGTGAAGCATTGTGTATAACACTGATAGACATACTATATGGCTAGATTACATCTTTTATTAAGACCTAGGGAGAGTGAGGTATACAACCTAGACTCCAACTGAACACCTCTTGGTCTCAATCAGTTCCGTACAAGATATAGGAGTATCGGTGTCCTAAGATCTCACACCCTCGATCAGTACAAGTGAAATGCGGTGACATAACAGTCAAGCTTCCTACAGTCACATATAGTCAAGTTGCTAACACCAGCCCATCCTTGGTAAAAAAGGTCACGATGCTCGAGACCATGGTATATAAACATTATCATCTAATATACAACTGTGTTTGTCTTCAATCACATCACGTATACAATATCTCAAATCATGGCATGACTGCAGCCACCCTCCATGACCTTGGAATCAAGATGTCAATGATGTAAATTGTAAAGAGTGGGACCTGAGAGAGGATCCACTTCCTACTTAATTTGAGAATAAACTCATCTATCCAAACATAATTTCAATCATGCTCGAATAGATTTTTTTTCTCATGTAATGATATACAAAAAGAGACCAGAGTTTAGCAGTGGAATAAAAATCTGTGACTATATTCACTTCTATAGAATTACATCATTATCTACCATAAATGGTTTACATGAAAGTGAAAACATAAGGATCTAAGTAGAGGGATATAAAATTATTCAACTCTCCCATGAGCTTCAGCTAGCAGGTTCATGTCACCAACTCTAGTCCTCTAAGTCCTACACCTAAGGTTGTTCCACCTCTAGGTGGATTGAAAGACAACACCTAGGAGGGGGGGGACAAAAGGAAAGGATGTCAGAAAATCTGAGTATGTGTAGTAAATAACAACCAGGAAATACTTAAGATAGAGAAAAGTCAAGGAATGATATCAAATAAAGGAGAGGTTCAAAAGAAGAAGTTCTAAGATGGTTACCAAGCCAAAAGATGAGACATTATAATAATAGAGATGATTGACTGAAAGAAAATTATGTTATATGACAACAATCATAATTCATAAATAGTGCATGTAAACAACTGGACTACTTTTATTTATGTAGGGATGGGACCCATATATATCAAGCCTAAAATAACTTGGTTGGGCACACCATGGGCGAAAAGGCGCACCCCTACATATAATACGAGTGGAAAGGCGCACTCAGGGTGGAAAGGTGCACCCAATTATTATAGTAAGTACATATGTACATGCTACTATAAATAAACCTAGTCTATTTGCACACGCACGTGATTTAAAACAAGATATAATTTCAGTTATCATCAATATATTTCAAATAAGAGAAAGAGACTATCTCAATAAATAGGTGTGATGACCTTCAACAATAAAATCTCATGGTATCAACAATAAATCAAGAAGTACCAAGGAAATAGGAAGGTATATTAAAAAATGAACAAGTTTAACCAAGGATGCCCCATATGAGAAATTTTTTGGTGAACATAGTAATGCCTTGATAATCGGGAAAGATGCACATACCTTAGTTGAAATTATAAATATCCACTACACCACAAGATCATGGTAAGGGTCACACCAATGTATATCATTATATATTATTTATATTAGGATCTTAGTATTTCATTATTCTTCTTATTTATCTACTTAACAAAACTATTAGTGAATTAAAACTATGGAAAGGGAACACTGACCTACTGCCTTGGAGACAAGGGATCTGATCTTTAACAAGTTGGGTTAAAACTTTCCTTAGCCAAATAGACTCATGATATTCTCTGGTCATAAACAAAGTTAACCATTGACTAGTCTCATGGAGTAAGATCTTCTTACTCTTAATCGTTTTTTATGATGTTCCATGCTTCTTTGGGAAAGAGGGAATCATGGTGGTAGAAGATATTGCTTCATGGTCATGCTGGAGGAGAAGAATAGGGAAGGGAGAAGAGAACGGGCCATCTTGATGCAACAGCGTGTTGCCATCACAATCTTGGGACAAAATCACAAAAGAGGGGTCGAGGAAGCAAACCAAGTAATCTGTTGTGTCCATGGACATAGTTTATAGGGTGTGTTTATATAAGTAGAGGAGAAAAGTTGTGGTCCAACTTCCTTTATAATTTAATTTCATATTGTGTTAAAAGAAACTCATATTTACTTGGTTTGACCGTTCAAATAACTTTTTGGTCAAGGCATATGTTCCACGATGTAATTAATTCTTTACATCAAAAGGTATTTTTTTTAAATAAAACTTCTCCACCACAACAAAAGGCTTATATCTCCTAACATAATTCCTTGATGTAATTAATATATCAATATTCCATATCATCTTCTTACATTATGTCCCACCAGCCTATTACTCAATTAAATTGACACCTGTAAAACAACATTATACACCTCAATACTTTCTTTTTCAAAATTTTATAACCTTGAAAACCCATAAATTTTAACTTTATAAAATGTTAAGAGGATCTTCTTTATTATATAAAACTTATATTTCTCTCTTTCTATTTATTAAAGAGAGAAAAATGAAAAGATTTGGAGGTCTACATGATTATCCAAACAAAATATATGTAAAAAGCATAATTGTCATTAAGATTCACCAAACCATCAAAACATATTTCCAAAATAAATCTCCATCTACCAAATTCACGCTTATCCTTAAATAAAATAACACAATGCTTCACTAAGACTTTATTTTGTCATGAAAACTTAAAAATATATTTCAAATCACAACATCCATTAATCATGATTTCAAACACTATTTATAAACCATATCTCCAAAATAGTGAATCCAAAATTTCTCCAAAATTTATCAAAAATCACAATTGTAATCAAAAGTTTTTTTTATAATTTCACCTTATTTGGACAAAGGAATCCCATGATATGAAAGTCTTACTATCTCACCAAAATAATATAAATCATTTCAACCATTAAATTTAGTTGGACTATAGTTCTTGCATAATTTTTTTATCCATCAAACAAGCTCTGATTGGTCTGAAATTTTATATCACACTTCAATACTAGTGTAACAACTCTTCCACTAATCTTCATAAAAAAAAATTGTTTAGCCATATAACTAAAGTATCTTCAAAAACTAATATTTTTGGCACATATAAATTTTATAATTATTCAAACGATCTCCAAAAATTCTAAAATCTTAACCATATATCTAATAAATGATTATAAGCTTCTTAGCAAATTCTGCAATCATTTGGATACACCAAAATCTCAAAGTCATATATATGAAATTATATAACATTGAAAATCGAGTTTGTCACACCTAAACAAGAGGAATGTGATTCTATAATTAATTTTACCTTTTGGAGTTATTTAATATGTTATTAACATTTTAGTCTTATAATAACATTCTCTCTCCTAAATTACACTAAAGTTTTTAAGATTGTCCAAATTAGATGAAATTGTACACATAGGCTAAACTTGGTATGTGGATTTCGAATTTGAAGTTTATTTTCTCTTTCTGAGACTTTTAGCAATTTATTTAGTATTGTTGGTTCTTATCCTATTTTCTTTTCAAAATAGAATTAAGATTGTTATTATTGTGAAAATAATATGAAACTTGGCAACCAAGCTAATTCATACCCAAGAAATATGTTTTATCATATTTTACTTTTGAGATTTCCTTTTATGAAATATGGCACCATTCTGACACATTATCTCTACATTTATAAAAACATTATATTAACTTCTATTGATGTCACCTTGTTACAAAATGAGTTATATATATATATTTATTATGAAAGGAAATTCACTTTTTACACATTCAACATCTTTTGTTTAATTATTCCACTTTAATTAAATTATATGATAATATTAATATGAAATTACCAGTTGCTACTCCAAAGCAAATTATTCACTTATATAAACTCATCATATTAGTAAAGAAAATATATGTAATATATTTCCTAATTTTATTTACATGTTTCCCCACAATTAAATTATTATGTATAAGTGTCCTAAATTTTAATCCTTGTTTGGTCACATCTAAAGAACAAACCTAACTAACTTTCTGATCATGGGATAGCGTAGGATTCTAAGTTCTGGTTTGTTACAACACTCCACCCATATAAACAATTTCGTCCTTGAATCTAATCATCCCAACATAAACAATCACCTATACTCCACCCTTTTAAAAGGTTTTACCTTATAAGTCAAACAACATTATAGATTCAAAGAATAATCCTTCCAAGACTCAGACACTACATTGCTTTCATCTTAAAAACTATAGTTTAGGATATCTATATCAAATAATCCTAGAGTTTCTCCACTAGAACTTTACATGTTTCTTCATTGTGACTTAGTTTAAGAAAAACTTCAATAAAATCTAGAAAACATTTTTGCACATATACTATTATAAAGAAAATAGTTTAATGACAAAACTTTGTGATACGAAATCGAAGATAGGGCCCAAAATCAAAGTGAGAAACCAAGTCACAATTTCCATTTAAGATCTCCTTATCCTACTACTTCATTGTCCTCACAACCTAACTCAATCATCAATTCAAACCCTGTTATATTCAAAGAGACATGTCACAACTAACCTACATCATAGGGTTTTGTGCAACTAGAACCTCTTCACATAAGAGTTTACTCATCATGATTCTTATATATACTTTCTATGATCCTAAATCAACCTTTCATCATCTCATGAATTATTATAGGTCAATTCTAGGGTATCTCGCTTAGAGAGTGACTATGTAAGGCAAAGGTTCTAATTAGGGAGACAAAATTGAAATATTCAGAAGTATGACAAATATGGCTCTAATACCATCTTGTAAAGAGTGTGACCCGAGAGGAGATCCACTTCCTGCTTAATTTGAGAATAAACTCGTCTATCCAAACATACTTTCAATCATGCTCAAATAGACATATTTTTTTCTCATATCATGATACACAAAAAGAGTCAAACTTTAGCAGTGGAATAAAAATTTGTGACTATATTCAATTTTATAGAAATACATCATTATATCCCATAAATGATTTACATGAAAGTTATAACATATGGATATCCAACTATTCAACTCTATCTCCCATGAGCTTCACCTAGCAAGTCCATGTAATGAAGTCTAGTCCTACAAGTCCTACACTTGAGGTTGTTCCACCTCTGGGTGGATTGAAAGACAACACCCATGAGAGGGAAAAACAAAAGGAAGGGACATCAAAAAACCTGGGTATGTGTAATGCATAACAACTAGGCAATATTTAAGATAGAGAAAAGTCGAGGACTGATATTGTATAAAGGAGAGGTTCAAACGAAGAAGTTCCAATAGGATTTATCAAGATAAAATATGAGGCATTATAATAATATAGATGGTTGACTGAAAGAAAATCTTTCTATATAACAACAATCATAATTCATAAATAGTACTTGTAAACAACTAGACTACTTTTATTTATATAGGGATGAGACCCATATATTTCAATCCTAAAAATAACTTTGGTGGAAAGGAGCACCCTGGGTGGAAAGGCGCGCCCTTGTATTGGAAAGGTGCACTCGGGGTGGAAAGGTACACTCAATTATTATGGTAAGTACATATGTACATGCTACTATAAATAAACCCAGTCTTTTTGCACACGCACATGATATAAACGAACATATAATTTCAATTATTCAATATGAATCAAATAAGAGAAGAGATTATCTCAATAAATAGGCGATATGATCTTCAATAGTAGAATCTCATGGTATAACAATAAATGAAGAAGTAGCAAGGAAATATGAAGATATATTAAAAAATAAACAAGTTTTAACCAAGAATGGCTCATATGGGAAATTTGTTGGTGAACATAGTATTGGCTAGATAATCGGGAAAAATGTGCATACCTTAGTTGAAAGCCTAAATATCCACTACACCACAAGATCATGGTAAGGGTCACACCAACCTATATCATTATTATTATTTGTCTTAGGATCTTAATATTTCATTATTCTTATTTATCTACTTAATGAAACTCTTAGTAAATTAAACTATGGCAAGTGAACACTGGCCTACTGCCTTGGAGACAAGGGACCTAATCTTTAACAATTTGGGTTGAAACTTTCCTTCGCCAAACAGAATCATGATATTCTCTGGTCACAAACAAAGTTAAGCATTGACTAGTCTCACAGAGTAATATCTTCGTACTCTTGACGTTGTTGATGATGTTCCATTCTTCTTTAGGAAAGAGGGAATCATGATGGTAGGAGATTTTGCTTTGTGGTCATGGTGGAGGGGAAGAACAGGGAAGGGAGAAGAGGTTGTTTTGATAGCATGTTGCCGTCACAATCTTGGGACAAAATCACAAGAGAGGGGTCAAGAAAGCAAACCAAGTTGTTCGTTGTGTGCATGGACATAGTCCATAGGGTGTGTTTATATAAGTAGAGGAGAAAATTTGTGGTCCAACTTCCTTTATAATTTAATTTCACATTGTGTTAAAAGAAACTCATGTTACTTGGTTTGACCATTCAAACAACTTTTTGGTCAAGGCATATGTTCCACAATGTAATTAACTATTTACATGAAAATGTATTTTTATTAAATAAAACTTCTCCACCGCAACAAAAGTTGTATATCTCCTAACATAATTCCTTAGTGTAATTAATATATAAATATTCCATATCATCTTTGTACATGATGTCCCACTAACCTACCAATAAATTAAATTGATGCCTTTAAAACAACATTATACATCTCAATACTTTCTTTTTGAAATATTGTAACCTTGAAAACCCATAACTTTCTGTTAGCATGATCTTCTTTATCATGAAAAACTTATATGTCTCTCTCTATATAATAAAGAGAGAAAAATGAAAAGATTTGAAGGTCTGCATAATTGTCCGAACAAAATATATGTAAAAAGTCATAATCGTTATTAAGATTCACCAATCCATCAATACTTATTTCTAAAATAAATCTTGGTCGACCAAATTCATGTTTATCCTTAAGTAAAATAACACAATGCTTCACTAATACTTAATTTTCTCGTGAACCTTTAAAATGTATTTCAAATCTCATCATCAATTAATTATGATTTCAAACGCTATTTATAAATCATATCTCCAAAATAGTGAATCCATAATTTCTCCAACTTTTATAAAAAATCACAATTGTAATCAAAAGTCTATGTTTTATAACTTCACCTTATTGGACAAAGGAATCCCATGATATGAAAGTTTTATTATTTCACCAAAATAATGTAAATTATTTGAACCATTTTTTTGTAATCATAGAGATCATTTATTGAGCCTTCTCTCTGTTACAAGAGAAAAGGTTTTGAATGTCTACATTAGTGCTCATAGTGAGACAGTTAAATGATTTGGACCATTAAATTTAGTTCAACTATAGCTCTTGCATAATTTTTTTATTAATCAAACAAGCTCTGATTGGTCTCAAATTTTATATCACACTTCAATACTAGTGTAATAACTCTTCCACTACTCTTCATAAAAAAAATGTTTCACCATATAGCTAAAATAACTTCAAAACTATTATTTTGGCTCATATAGATTTTATAGTTATTCAAATGATCTCAAAAAGTTTTGAAATATTAACCATAGATCCAATAAATGATTCTAAGCTTTTTGCCAAATTATGGAATCATTTGGATAAACCAAAATCTCAAAGTCATATATGCAAAATTATAAAATATTGAAAACTAAGCTTGTCACACCTAAACACGATGAACATGATTCTATAATTAATTTTTCCTTTTAGAGTTATTTAACATGTTATTTAATATTTTGGGCTTAAAGGTACATTATCTCTCCTAAATTGCACTAGAGTATTTAAGATTTCCAAAATTAGATGAGAATTTACACATGTTAAACTTGGTATGTGGATTTCAAATTTGAAGTTGATTTTCTCTTTTTGAGACTTTTAGTAATTTATTTAATATTGTTGACTCTTATCCTATTTTCTTTTCAAAATAGAATTAAGATAGTTATTATTATGCAAATAATGTAAAACTTGGAAACCATGCTAATTAACACCCAAGAAATATTTTTTATCAATGTATTTAATTTTGAGATTTCCTTTAATGAGTTATGGCACAATTATGAATTTTGACACATTATATTTGTATTTTTTAAAACATTATATTAAGTCCTATTGATGTCATCTTGTTACAAAATGAGTTATGTATATATTTATCATGAACAAAAATGAACTTTTTACATAATCAACATCTATAGTTTATTTTTTCCACTTTAATTAAATTATATGACAATATCAATATGAAATAACCAGTTGCTACTCCAAAGCAAATTATTCACTTATATTTACTCATCATGTTAGTAAAGAAAATATATGTGATATATTTCATGATTTTATTTACATGTTTCTACATAATTAAATTATTATATACATGTGTCCTAAATTGTCTATCATGATTTTAAAACCTAACTAGCTTTATAATCATGGGATAGGGTAGGATTCTAAGTTCAATTTCATTACAACACTCCACCCCTTTACATGATTTCATCCTCAAAATCTAATCATCCCAACTTAAACAATCACATGTACTCCACCCTTTAAAAGGTTTTACCTAATAAGTCTAACAAAATTATAGATTCAAAGAATAGTCCTTCCAAAACTCAGGCACTACATTACTTTTATCCTCAAAACTACGGTTTATGATATCTATATCAACTAATCCTAGAGTTTCTCCACTAAAATTTTACTAGTTTCTTCATTGTGACTTAGTTTAAGAAAAACTTTGATAAAATCCAGAAAACTTTTTTTGTACATATAGTATTATAAAAAAATAGTTTGATGACAAATCTTTGTGATACAAAATTGAAGATAGGGAATCAAAGTGAGAAAACAAGTCATAGTTTCCAATTAAGGTCTCCTTATCTTACTACTTCATTGCCCTCACAACCTAACTTAATCATCAATTCAAACCCTATTATATTCAAAGATACATGTCACAACTAACCTACATCATAGGGTTTGTGCAACTAGAGCCTCTTCATATAAGGGTTTACTCATCATGTTTCTTATATGTACTTCCTATGATCCTAAATCAACCTTTCATCTTGTCATGAATTATTATAGGTCAATTCTAGGGTATCTCACTTAGAGAGTGAGTATGTAAGGAAAGTTTTTAATTAGGGAGACAAAATTAAAATTGTCAAAAATCTGACCACTATGGCTGTAATACCATCTTTTACAGAGTGGGACCCAAGAGGGGATCCACTTCCTACCTAAAGAATAATCTCATCTATGCTAACATACTTTTAATCATGCTCGAATAGACATTTTTTTTCTCATATGATGATATACAAAAAGAGACCAGAGTTTAGAAGTGGAATAAAGATTCGTGACTATATTCAATTTTATAGAAGTGCATCATTATCTTCCATAAATGGTTTACATGAAAATTACAACATAAAGATGTAATTAGAATGATATCAAACTATTCAACTCTATATCCCATGAGTTTCACCTAGCAGGTCCATGTCACCAAGTCCAATCCTCTAAATCCTACACCTGATGTTGTTCCACCTATTGGTGGATTAAAAGACAACACCCAGGAGGGGGAAAAACTAAAGGAAGGGACATCGGAAAATTTGTGTATGTGTAGTAAATAACAACTAGGAAATACTTAAGATAGAGAAAAGTCAAGGCATGATATCAAATAAAGGAGAGGTTCAAAAGAAGAAGTTCCAAGAGGATTTATTAAGCCAAAAGATGAGGCATTATAATAACATAGATGATTGAGGGAAAGAAAATCTTGCTATATAACAACAATCATAATTCATAAGTAGTGCATGTAAACAACTGGACTACTTTTATTTATGTAGGGTTGATACCCATATATCTCAAACCTAAAAATATCTTGGGTGGAAAGGTACACCCTGTGTGGAAAGCCGCACCCCTGTTCATAAAATGAGTGGAAAGACACACTCGGAGTGGAAAAGTGCACCCAACTATTATGGTAAGTACAGATATACATTCTACTATAAATAAACCTAGTCTATTTGCACACGCACATGATATAAAGCAAGATATAATTTCAATTATCATCAATATGATTCAAATAAGAGAAAGAGATTATCTCAATAAATATGTGAGATCACCTTCAACAGTAGAAGCTCATGCTATCAAAAACAAATCAAGAAGTGTCAAGGAAATAGGAAGGTATATTATAAAATGAACAAGTTTTAACCAAGAATGCCTCATATGGGAAATTTGTTGATGAACTTAGTATTGCCTTGATAATTGGAAAAGATGCATATGCATTAGTTGAAAGCCTAAATATTCACTGTGCTACAACCACAAGATCATGGTAAGGGTCACACCAACCTATATCATTATATATTATTTGTATTAGGATGTTAATATTTCATTCTTCTTATTATTTATCTACTTAACAAAACTCTTAGTGAATTAAAACTATAGCAAGGGAACACTGACCTACTGCCTTGGAGACATGGGATCTGATCTTTAAAAAGTTGGGTTGAAACTTTCCTTGGCCAAATAGAATCATGATATCTCAGGTCACAAACAAAGTTAACCATTGACTAGTCTCATAGAGTAAGAACTTCGTACTCTTAATCATTGTTGATGATGTTCCATGCTTCTTTGGGAAAGAGGGAATCTTAATGGGAGGAGATGTTGCTTCATGGTCATGGTGGAGGGGAATCATGGGAAGGGATAAGAGAAGAGGTTGTCTTGATGCAATAGTGTGTTTCTAAAACGATCTTAGGACAAAATCACAAGAGAGGAGTCGAGGAAGCAAACCAAGTTGTTTGTTGTGTACATGGACATAGTAAATATGGTGTGTTTATATCAGCAGAGGAGAAAAATTGTGGTAAGACTTTCTTTATAATTTTATTTCACATTGTGTTAAAAGAAACTCATATTTACTTGGTTTGACCATTCAAACAACTTTTTGGTCAAGGCATATGTTCCACAATGTAATTATTTCTTTACAAGAAATTGTATCTTTTTTAAAATAAAACTTCTCCACTGCAACAAAAGTTTTATATCTCCTAATATAATTCCTTAGTGTAATTAATATATCAAAATTCCATGTCACATGTGTACATTATGTCCCACTAACCTACTACTAGATAAAATTGACGCCTTTAAAACAACATTATACACCCCAATATTTTCTTTTTCAAAATATTGTAACCTTGAAAACCCATAACTTTCAACATATGAAATGTTAACTGGATCTTGTTTATTATGTAAACTTCTATATCACTCTCTATTTAATATAGAGAGAGAAATGAAAAGATTTGAAGTTCTACATAATTTTCCTAACAAAATATTTGTAAAAACTCATAATTGTCATTAAGATTCACCAACCCATCAAAACATATATCCAAAAGAAATCCTCATCTAACAAATTCACGTTTATACTTTAATAAAACAACACAATGTTTCACTAAGACACTGTTTTCTTGTGAACATTTTAAAAAGTATTTTCAAATCACATCAACCATTAATCATGATTTCAAACACTATTTATAAACCATATCCCCAAAATCCATAATTTCTCCAAAATTTATCAAAAATCACAATTATAATCAAAAGTCTTTGTTTTATAATTTCACCTTATATGGACAAAGGAATCCCATGACATGAAAGTTTTACTATTTCACCAAAATAACATAAATGATTTGAACTATTAAATTTAGTTTGACTATAGTTCTTGCATAATTTTTTTACCCATCAAACTAGCTCTGATTGGTCTAAAATTTTATATCACACTTCAATAGTAGTGTAACAACTCTTCCACAAATCTTCATCAAAAATATAAATTCATTTAGCCCTGTAACTAAAATATCTTCAAAAACTATTATTTTTGTCAAATATAAATTTTATAATTATTCAAACGATCTTCAAATTTTTTGAAATCTTAACCGTAGATCTAATAAATGATTATAAGCTTCTTGGTAAATTCCAGGATCATTTGGATACACCAAAATGTCAAAGTCAAATATATAAAATTATAAAACATTGAAAATCGAGTTTCTCACACCTAAACACGAGGAACGTGATTCTATAATTATTTCCCTAATGGGGTTATTTAACATGTTATTTAATATTTGTGCTTAAAAGTGCATTCTCTCTCCTAAATTACACTAGAGTATTTAAGATTGCCCAAATTAGATGAAAAATTACACATAGGCTAAACTTGATATGCGGATATCGAACTTGAAGTTTATTTTCTCTTTTTGAGACTTTTAGTAATTTATTAATATTGTTGTCTCTTCTCCTATTTTCTTTTCCAAATAGAATTAAGATAGTTATTATTATAAAAATAATGTGAAACTTGACAACCAAGCTAATTGGCACCCAAGAAATACGTTTTTATAATTATATATTACTTTTGATATTTCCTTTTATGATTTATGGCACCATTATGAATTTTGACACATTATCTCTGTATTTATCAAAACATTATATTATGTCCTATTGATGTCACAAGTTACAAAATGAGTTATATATATTTATTATGAAAAAAATTCACTTTTTAGACATTCAACATCTTTAGTTTATTTATTCGACTTTAATAAAATTATATGAAAATAATAATATGAAATTACCATTTTCTACTCCAAAGAAAGTTATTCACTTATATTTACTCATAATATTAGTAAAGAAAATATATGTAATATATATCACGATTTTATTTACATGTTTCCACATAATTAAATTATTTTCTAAATGTGTCCTAAATTTTAAACCTTGTTTGGTCACATCTAAAGAACAAACCTAACTAGCTTTATAATCATGGGATATGGTAGGATTCTAAATTCTGGTTCATTACATACACTCCTTGCACCTTTGCATACTCAACGATTATGTATGTGATTGTGAGCATCCCTTAGGAATACTCGTTTCCCCATCCAATGAGTCCTCACATTGAATGGTTCTATGGCTCAGGGCACTACATGAATAGGGTTTCACTTGATTAGTTATGTCATTTGGATGAATTTAGGCTCCATCAAATAAATGGACATACAAACCCTAATTCATTTCTACCAAGCATTGATATATAGAAACTTTAGAAGATATAAAATGTATCATACATATTCCTTATCACAAAATCAAAAGATATTATTGCATTGCCATTTCTGAGACTATACTTGTCAACACACCATCACATGATATAAATTCTTATCACATTATCCTAGGGTACCAACCATTGTCATCATATAGAGGATTACACCTCCATTAGGGCTTAATCATTCCCAAAGGTCATCAAGACCATTCTCATAATCACTTGCAAGAACATCATTATCTTTCCACGCCTTATAACATGGTTCAACAGACCATCGCCATTCATGTGATACATAGGGTTAACATACTATTGCTTTAAAGAGATAAAAGATGTTCACATGATAACATAGTAGGGTTGTCTTAGAATTAAGAGTATTTCTTTATTATATCAACATACAAGAAAGGCTTGGTGTGATTGGCCACTGTCATACTTATAGTGCACAAGTTTAGCATAAGAAAGCATCAATCATAAGGTATGATAACCACTAGTTAGAACATTATGGTTACAAAAACATTAGGAATAATATTATATCATCGTACTAATCATACAAAGAAGGGTAGCATGATTAACCACCATCATTTGTTTTCATTAGGGTTAGGTTCAACCAAATAAGTTACATTGAAGATAAAATTAACACTCAACACAAACTCTAACACATGGCATCCCCATCAGATCATAAATAATTTCCATAAAATTCCATACTATCCTAAAGTATGGATTCATGCATAACACAAGGTTTAACCATTGGATTGTATTGATGTGAGGCAAAGTTAAGACTACAAAGTTAAGGCATTGTACCATCGATTCTACATCACCAAAACCAAGCCATCAAATCATGGGCTTCACCCGAGACCATAGGATGTTAAGGCATCAAACCAAACCATCAAATCATGACCTTTACTCAAGACCATCAGATGTAGGATAGACAAAACCATTGGTTGATATGCAAGAAAAACCTTGAACCACACGTCTAATAAAACCATTGAGTTGGGACCTAAAAGAGTCATTAACTAAACCTAGTCAAGCCATCAGTTGCCGACATAAAAAGCACCATCGGTCATTATCCTCAGAAACACCATCATTTGTTATCCTCAGAAAAACCATCAGTTGGTGGCCTCATGTACACCATCGAATCATGAAACTAGGAGGATCATTGGTTGAAACCATTGACCTTAGGGCCAGTGCAATCATCAGTTCGGGTACCTAGTACCACCATCGGTTGTGGCATCTAGTTCCACCATCGGTTATGGTCCATTGGTCAGAGAGACCATCAAATCTTGAAGTTAGTACAACCATTGTTGGAGGACTTAGAAGAGCCATCAAGTTTTGTCAACAAGTTGTGAAACAAGCTTCAAACTCGAAGGTAAAACCATCAAATTAGAGGGGAAGGAAGACCATCAAGTTCACCACTTGATGGAGCACCAAGACCATCATTTGTTGAGAATAAAATAGAATTTAAGTCATTACCATCAGTTGGCATAAGAAAATCAACCAAAATAGAACCAAGAACAATACCATCAAGTTCCAAAACAAGAAGGAAGATCAGTACAAAAAGAATACCATCGTTTGAAGGGAACCAAACCATCATTTGTAGGGAGAGACATAACCATTTATTGTGTTCTCAAGATAGAATCCAAATAGAATCTAAGACATGACCATTAGTTGTGTCATGAAGGTTACCAAGAACAAACTATTGGGTTGTAAAAGAAGAAGGAAAAACAACTCAAAAACCCTAAATCTGACCATCATTTGAGAGCATAAACCATCATTTGTCCACATGCAAGCAAGGTATAGAGATACCCCCACCAAGGAAGGTTCATGCATAAGGTTTACGGTTCATCCATGGTGATAAACTACTGAAGATACATCATATAAACTCAAACCCTACGCAAAGGTAGTATCTTTATGCTTAAAACCTCATTTTTAAGCAAGATCTGTCACATGCAAGGTATTAGTAAGCAATAAACATGTAGAAAATTGTATAACTCACCTCTATAAAGAAGTTGCAGCTCCAAACAACAAGGAGGCTCGAGGAAAAGAGAAGAGAACCCTAGAGATCTCTCCACTCGGCCAAGCTAGCTCCTTCTCCAAAGAGGAAGCAAACCCTAGGTCAATGAAGAAAGAGAGAGGTGTTCTTTAAGCTCTAGAGCAAGCTCTATCATGAAACACCACGGTTCTGACCAAGAAGAAGGAAGAAGGAGGTATGACAACAAGGGAAATGGAGGAAAGAGAGGATAACTTACTTACTTTGGTCAAGAGCAAGTAAAGGAAGCTTCACAAACTCAAAAGGAGGGTAGATATGAACCCTAAACATGCATGCAAGGAGACCGGCCACCTTCTTCTACCTTGGGCACTTTCTTATCCACCTAGCCAAGGAGGGATGAGCTATAGACACCAAGGAAGAATAAAGGGAGTCCAAAAGGTTTGTTTGCATGCTAAAGGGAAGGTATAAGAAGCTATGGGTAAGAGGGGAGAGAAGGTTAAGGTGTCCTACTAGGTTTCCCATGTGTCCATGGCCTAAAGGGTCACATCCATGCAAAGCAATAACTCCATTGGTTGTGGGAGCCTGTAGGGCCATTGGATGCTGACTTACCATGTTGTGACATACTTATCACACAAGAATGAGATTACTCGAAACCAAAGCATGGAAAAATCACTAAGCATGCGGATTATTAAAAAACATATGAAATTAAAATTATTTCACAAATCCACCCCAAATGGAAACATATCACATCTTGGTCCATGACTGTGTCACCTATATCATAAAACATGCACAAAGGCATACATATAACTTGTTCATTGGATAATCATGCCACATCTTGTTACATATGATAACATGTTTATACATACACAAGCCATGTCTATACAGCCATGGCATACTGCCAAAAACCTCATATTGATTTACAAAACCACAAAAACCTCCCCAAGGACCTGAGAGTACATGGACGACACATAGGACTCTACTAAAAATAGAGTAGCATATCCAACCTTTCAACAACTATTGTTCCTCCTGCTACTCAGCCTCAACAGCTTGATCTCTACCTCATCAAGCACGACCACCTAAAATATGTGGAAACCCACAGGGTGAGATCCATATCTCAGAAGGAGATATAACTCTCCACGAACGTCAATTATAGCACAGATGACTAAGAAGGTAGATAACATACTTAAGATGTTGAGAAGATTCAACTAAATGATATGTACTAAACTGATAGTGCAACTAGGAAATTACCACTGAGCAGTAGAAAAATTAATACTTTAAGAAGGAATATGAAGAACATGTATAACATATGATTTATCTTACCACATTATAATTCAATAAATCACTACAAAGATAAAGGCAAAGGGGTCATCCAATGTTATTATGTTTAACTCTATGAAAATATGTTGCACGAATGTGTTTCAACTTTTATTAATGCCCTGAGGATTTGAGTCGTACCACCCAAAACCAACTGACCACTGCTTAGTCAAAATCAGTTCCCTACAAGGTCTATAGAAGAGTCAGAATCCATGACCCCGTTAACACCTCTTGGTCAGTACAAGAGAAACACAACAGAGACATAACAGTCAACTGCAAACAATGACATATAGTCAAGCTGAAGGATCATCTCACGCATGGTCGCCCTTATAAAACACCTATCCCACCTTGGTACATGTCACAATGCTAGAGAGCAGGCTCACCCATGGCCATTATAAAAAGGCATAATGCAGTTCCAGTACTTCCATTCTCAATATCTCAACACTAAGGCATGACCACAGTCACCTTCCAAAACCTATAATTATTTGATGCAAGGATATATACTCAACTTGTGCCCCCACATATTAAAAAATATGCACTCCAAGTTTCCTATAGGAGTTACTCATCTCACCATCCAATAATAAAACTGACACTAGAATGGATCTATGGCACATGGAAACTATATGATTAAGGTTTCACTTTATTAGTTATGCCAATTGGGTGATTTAAGGCTTCATTATACGAGTGGACATACAAAACCCTGATTCAATTTAGTAAGCATAACTATTTAATAACTTCAGAAGGTATACAATGTATGAAGTAAAGGACTTGTCGTATCATCTCAAAATATCACTGTATCAATGCCTTAGTCAAGGCCATCAACATCATGACATGTTATCACTTCCATATACAAGGCCATCACCAATATCTCATCATAGTGGGATACTAACCCCTCAATCTCATCTATAGAGGATTTCACCTCATAATAAGCATAAGACACTTGTTAGGCCATTAGTTCCAATCACATGATTCTTGCACATTCAATATCACAGTGTGCTTCAACAATGCACATAATCACCACCCTACATTATACATGGATCACCATAGCATTAACATAGATATGACAATCATTTCGCCTACATTTTTAGAGTCACACAAGTAGGAGAGAGAAAAATTTAATCACAAGCCATTCATCTAATGAACTCAACAAGCATAGCATACCCTAGGATTATGGTTACAGTTTCAAACACATAGCCGATTAGGGTTTCATAGCATTATTCAATCACCAAAACCTATTCAGCATACTAGGATTACAACATCATCATAACTTGGTTAATCAACTAGCTAAATAACATTAGGTATCAACCAACATTCACATGTACATGTGTAAGAACCTTACAATGTCCCACCTATGTAGTGACCATGTACCCTTGTATGTGTATCAACCAACCCTCAAACATGTGTCTCGGCCACCACCAAGACAAGTGTCTCTACCACCATCAAGACAAGCGTCTCGACCACCACAAAAGCATATGTCTCGAGTAAGACAAAAGCATATGTTTTGACCATGATAAAAGCATGTGTCTCGACCATGACAAAAGCATGTGTCTCAATCATGACAAAAGCATATGTTTTGACCATGATAAAAGCATGTTTCTCGACCATGAAAAAAGCATGTGTTTCGACCATTAAGTCAATCCATCTCAACAACACAAGTCCATCTTTAAAATAGAGATAAACCACATCTAACATAGATGATGGAGATCAAGGAAACCAAGTGTTATCAAGAAGTAAAGCTCCATATAATATGAACTTCAAAACCCTAAAATCAATCTCCAACATGAGAAACCAAGAAACCAAGCTAGGATTGAGAGAAGAACAAGCTTCAATCTCATGAAAACCGATTCAAAACCTCAAGAAAAGCATAAGGACTGAACCATATCATGATGATAAAACCAAGGATCGTAATGCATGTATGATCATCACCTCAACCATCACTTAACAATTGGGTACATGAAATTAGGGTTTAAGAAAGAAAGCAATCTATGTGAGAATACTACAAAGTCTTGAACCCTAGATCATGATAGCAATATATAGCATAACAATATCATGTTTTAGAGTTGTCAACGTCAACATGCATGTAAGAAAAGTGCAATAATAGAGAAGGAAAAGTTTTATATAACTTGCCTTATGTAGAGATCCAAGCTCTAAGATCAAAGGCTCTGAGAGAGAAGAAGATACTACAACATGGATCAACACTTAATCCACAAGATCACCTCAAAAGAGAAGAACACCATGGTCAAAAGATAGTTCAAGAAGAGAGGGCAAGAAACCCTAGGAAAAACCAAAAGAAGAAATGAGAAAGAGAAGGGAGCTTCCTCTCACTTGGGTACCACCACGTCAAACATAGTCTACGACCCTTGTTATGAGGATTTCCTCTCAAGACGACAACCATGGATGATCCATAGTCTACAGCCACGAAAGGAGAATAAGGAAGGTAGGGTTCCAAAGGAAAAACAAGACCAAGAAGGTACAACCACTTACTAAGAAGAGAAACCACCAAGAATCACCACAAAGAAGGTGATCAAGCTCCAAAGCACCACATGCAAGGTTGATAGACCTCCAAAGCACATAGACCAGCCCTTCTTTGCTCCTCAAATATACAAGGTCAAAAACAAGAGAGGGGAGAAGAAGGAAGGCCGAAAAGATTACTTTCATGAAGGAGAAATGGGTTATATACTCAAAGGAGGAGGGAAGTAAGGTAGGTGTGAGGTGTCAACACAAGACAGCACAAAATGGACACTTGTCCATCTAGAAAACAGACATGAAACCACTAAACATATGCATGCAACCTATGTTGATAAAAACTAGGTAAGGTTTTGACCACATGGGTCACCACCACCCTAGGGGTCGAAACAAACATCAAGGCACCTTGTTTCCACCACTACAAAAGGTCACCAAACCAACAGGGTGGCAACACGTCACAAGAAGGCCAACCATATCGACCAAACCACCAAGACCTCAATGGTATAAAAAAATCAACTAGGTAAGGTGTTGTGGTTGCAACACACCTCCAAGTGAGCTCAAGGTCAATACACATCACCAAGGCCAAAACCCTAAAAACTCCTAGCATGACCACATGATGCCACCTCATCAACCAAGGTCCAGTAAGGCGCCCCATAGCATCATTCTCTCTCTCATGATGCTAGAACACTAAGGGCACACTCTAAATGTGACAAATTGCAAGATCACCCATCAAAATGGCTAAATTACAACTTGTCCCAGAAAGAAGCTCAAGCATCATCCAAACAGGACCAAACTAAAAACTTAAGTTCATCACATGTTCTAAAGCATCTCAATGGATTACATTAAGGTTAAGGATCTCATTAAGCAAAGAAAAAAAGGGTTGGCCTGAAAGCTAGGTCAGGGGCCTTAAATTCTAGGGTGGCTAGAGAATTTCAAGTCATGGTGATCATCGGTTGATGCACCATGGGTTATAAGGGTCAAAAATCATTGTTTGAACTCCTCTCTAGGTGAACCATTGATCCAAGAAGCTACAGATGGAAAAATCATTGACCCTTACTCCTATAGGGACCAACAAGGACCTACTATCAGATCCCAAAATTATTAGATCTCATCAACTAAGGGATACCATCGAGTGTTGACCTCCAAGGTAGCTCATCCATGAGGGCAAAACCCTAACTCAACCCTAGATGGATGTCACCATCAAAACAAGGTACAACAAAGCATCCCATGGCACAACTAGATCAATCATGATAATCAAACATGTAAGGCACAAAAATAATGTGAAAAATTGCAAGAAAACCTCAGATATGGGTAAATTGCATATAAGCCCAAAACAAGCATTAAATTGCATAAGTTTCTCAAACAATGTCCAAATTGGACCATACTTGAAACTTAGGTTTGTAACATGATATAAAATCACATCTTATAGTTTGGTTAAGGTTTTAAAAATGTAATAAGGTAAAAAAAATATGTTCAACCAAAAAGCAAGGTCAGGGGTCATACACAAATCTTATGCACTCTTGAGCACATTTGTCGCACAAAGCTTATATATACACACCAAATGGAAAATAAAACATGGAAGGAACAACATGAATCAATTATTTTTACTTTACATTAATATAGAGAACAATAACTTGGAACATTGAATCTTCCTTGAGAAAGGTGTGCATGTCATGATCATAATAATGGATGAGAAAGTACATTGAAAGTCATAATCTAATTCATAATCAAATTTCTTCTAAATATTCATTAAAAGTACATACTTCATATCATAATAACCTATTCTCATAAATAAAAACAAATAAAAATCCATTATCTCCTACTCTACATTGAGTGTACATGATCCACTGGCTAGTGAGAGAAGATGTACCTTTGGTTCATATAAGGTTGGTGTAAAAACCTAGTGTCCTCACATTGGGGACAAATTCATATTGGTAAGATCTTGTTGACACTAGGAGGAGATGATTTTTGACATTAAAAGAAATGATTTCCACAACCACCATAGTTGATTTTTATATGGGACATGTGCAAGGTGGTGATCGTGTGTCAATTTTCATGGAAACAAGTGATCCAAGATAGCTTGGAAAACACTCATTGATGTGTGCTAATTGATTTTAGAGGGTTGGTTATATAGGACAAGTTATGTTATGCTCTTGGATATTGAGAGTGCTTGAGTCAGGGATTTTGAGTTTTTTCAAGGATCTAGAGTTGTTGTGTCCTTATCAAATCGGGGATCTCTGAGTTTGTATTCTTATGTGGAATCTTGGGGAGCATCCTGAGTCATGTGGTAATTATAGGAGAGTGAGATGAAAAGTGGAAATGACTTGTTCCATAGATGGATTCCTAAACGGACTAGTATGAATGGAGAAGAATGACACCCAATGGATCCACATCAAACTGGGATACAACACTGGTCACCATATTGGTTTTGAAATAGAAAGGAGAGACAAAGGAGCACATGGAAGCAATATCACGCCAAATTATATGGAATTCACCACATTAAATGTACTATTTATCACTTAGGGCACTAAACCATATAAATTTCTTTCTTAAATTAATTAGGGGCTCTAGGATTGTCAGATTGGGACCAAATTTGTGGGTTTCTAAAATTAATCATTAGAAGTACAAATGCAGTATTACTTTTTATATTTGAGGTTATAAGTATATTTTCTTGTCTTTTTAGGAAAAGCATGTATTTAATAATCTAGGATTATAAAAAAAATATCAGAGGATCATATTCTGAGAAATTCATTTACTATTGCATTTTGATCAAACAAGTTTTAGTAGGCAATATTATGGATAGGAATTTGGACTGTGTCACCTTTAATCCTAACATGTCACTATTTAATATGGACTAAAGTTTGTGTAATTAATATCAATGCTTTAATATTATTTAATTACTTTGGGGATGTTATAGTGCTACACATATTATAAAATATTTTCCTCAAAATTTCCATGTAATACCCACCTTAGGGTTTACTTAATCCTAGTTTGCAATACTCAACGTGTCTTTCCATTGAAGGAAACTAGGGTTAGTAGTAGATCATTAATTTTTTCTTACCTTCTTCCTCCTCTTCATAAATCATTGGAAATATTTTTTTCTTAACTCTTTCTCAGTGATATGTATTAGGGTTTTGTCTTGCATCATTCTCTATTTTGAGTCTGGGTCATTTAGGCTTATTATAACTTTGACCCCCAAAAAAGTAGCAAACTCATGTACAAAACCTGCATATTCCACTGTGTGTCCTACTGTAGGCTAACATGTGATTCTTCTAAAGCTTTTCTCTTCATGTCGTTATGGTTGTTAGAATAGTTATAAAACTAGTTGTGGTTATCTTTCTTTCATGTCGTTCTTGGGTGAACTTCTAACTCCAAAGTAGCCTGGAGTGCCTCCTATACTATCTTGAGGCTATGTCCAGTCAGAGCATAGCCCATATCAGGTGTCATGCCATGAATGCACTTGTTTTCCAGCCACCATCTCATCCATGCCAGATTTTTATTTCTACAATATATAGAACTTCATTGCATAAAAACAGACTACGGTATCGTCATGTTGCTTCAGGCATTGAGACGCTACCTTTTCTCAATCATAACCTCCAAGATGTAACAAATCTAGAAGGCAGTGGTGAACTCCTCCCAAGACAACTCCTCAACATTAGGTCATCGGGCATTGGTAGAGATATCTTGTCGTGTTTCAGCCAAACTCTACAACATGTATCTCCCAAATAGGACTTTGGAATGATCAAGGCATCCCAAATCATGGAAATAATGTAATAAGTTGAGAAATCACTCTTTAGCATGACTAACTACATCTATCTTATCTTTTCCACAGAAGGTCTTCAGCTTGATCTTTAGAAAATCTACTAAGGTCAGCTCCTGGTTTCTTGGCATCTAGGCCTCAATTTTGACCACCATGACATTTTTTAAAGCCTTTACAAGCACATCTAGGGACATATTAGGGTTATCATTAGGGTTGGCCCCAATAGAGAAATTGAGATTGCTCCACACAATGTAGGAGCTTCCCTCTCCATCCATGTGCTTTTTGCCTTCAAACCTTATCTTCGGAGTCATCTATATAAGGGAACATAAACGATATGAGATTTTGAGAAAATCCTAGTGGCCAATTATTTTTTTCCCTTTGATACCATGTTGTAACATCCCACTTTTAAATAATACACATTACTAAGCAGAAGCATAGTTTTGAAGAGGGATATCACAAGAATAATAATCATTGCAGTAGAATATAATTCATTCAACAAACATAGGAGAAAGTAATAATTCTCATCTCAAGGTCCCCAACATAAAACTTCAAACTAAGACAAACTAGTAGATGATCTACATATTCAAAGAAAAATTAAACTAAATTCAGTTAGATAGTTGATAGCTTACTAGTGCTAAACTCCTAACTTTTCTTAAAGGTGTATGCTCCTTGTTTGAACTCCCTTACCAATCTCTTCTGCGGACATTGTGCCCCCATCCATGCAAAAAAATGACAAATATTTAAGATGAAATGACATTGAGCAACATTATATGAATAAACAATATGATATACTTTTGAGAAAACATGAACTGAACATTGTAAACAATGAACACCTTTTATCATTTATCTTCATATTTGTTTCTTTTTATTATTGTCATCATTATCTTGGATTTTTTATGTTGTCCTCCATACATAGGTGCTCACAAGAACTCATGTTCCATGAAGACTAAATTTCTTCCATGGGATCATTTCTCACACAGAGCTTATGGACCCAAGTGCTCATTTCTCACATAGAGCTTATAAATATATCTGCTAAAAGGCAAATAACTTGGATGTAACAACATGAACCAATTATCTTTTACTTGATGTTAATCTAGAGCACAATAACATGGAATTTTGAATCTTACTTAAGAAAGATATGCATGTCATGATCATTATCCGGGATGAGAAAGTACATTGAAAATCATAATTTGATTCATAATAAAATTCCTTCCAAATATTTATTAGAACAATATACTTGGTATCATTATAATTGATGCTCGTAAATATAAAGGAATTAAAAGCCCTAATTTCATACTCGATACTCACCGTAGATGATCCACTTACGGATGATAAAAGAAGTCCCTATAGTTCTTGTAAGGTTAATGAGAAAACCCTAATGTCATGCACCTTGGTGCATAATTGATCTTGGCAAAAGTTTGTTGAGGATTTAAGGAGATAATCCATTGTATTGATACTTACTGTGATGTCCGTAGCCACCATGGTTAACCTCCAGAGGGGAGGTGATTGAGAGTTTATTTATAGGGAAACAAGTGACCCAAGATTGATTGTAAAACTCTTGTTGATGTCCCCTGATTGATTTTAGAGGGTTGGTTATATAGGACAAGATATGTAATGCTCCTAGAGATTTGGAGTGCTTGAGACATGGATTTTGAGTTTGACATTGATCTAGAGCTCTTGAGTCCCTATCAAATTAGGGATCTCCAAGTTTGTATTGCTATGTGGAAGTTAGGGGGGATCCCTCTCTGTGTGGAATTGATAAAAAAGGGAGTGAGAAGCGTAAAGGACTCATACACAAAATGGAGTCTTAAATGGACTAGCACGAGCGGAGAAGATGAAAGCCTAGTGTTTGATGTATCACATCAAATAGGGATAACAAACTGGTTTTCACATCGGTTTTGAAAAGGGAAGGAGAGATAAAGGAGTGTATGATAGCAATATCATGCAAACTATATGACATTCACAACACTAAACATATTATTGCTCACTTAGGACTCTAAAACTATATAACCGTGTTTCTTACATTAGTTAGGGGTTATATGATTATATAATTTATTGCAAGTTGCCTAAATAAATAATTAGGATTCCATATATAGTATTAATTTTATAATTTGAGGGCAGTAGCTACATATCCTTATTTTTTAAGACAAACATTTATTTAATAATCAAGGATTGTTTTAAAACAATTGATGAGTCATATTATAAGGAAATTCATTTATTTTCACATTTAGATCATAAAAATTTTACTCTGTCATTTTATAAATAAGAATCGACCAATTGCACCTTTAACTGTAACATATCACTAGCTTTAAATATCTAATAGAGTTTATGTAATTAATAACAATGACCTAATCTTTTTTAATTATTTTGAGGATGTTACACTGAAGTTTCATCAGTAGATGTTGTGGGAGATTCATTAGTAGGAAGATGAGTAGAAGGTTCATTGCATCCATGCTAAGTTTTCATCAGTTCTATGGGTAGGAATCCAATTGGCCAGTGAATTGCAAGTTCTTCATTAATATACAGATGTTGTGTTTTCATTGGTAGATGAAAGAAGAAATTCCATAGATAGATGACCCCTTGAATTTTCATAGGTTTTCAAGCAATGGAAAGGCATAAGGTCCAACAATTCTTGGGTGTGACTTTTAATTGGTTGTTGATGGATGGAGTTCCATCAGTTGACGATTGATGGAGGTGATGGATGTTGTGAACCGATGACAACTCTATTAGAACCATATCCACCTCATGGGGGGTATTGGCATAGGTCGATGGGACTGTGTAGATGGAACCTTTGACTGATGAAGGAACATATCAGTGAAAATCCTATCTAATATCTTTTTTTGTCTCGTTGGTCAATTAACGGGTCCACCGCTCCAATGTTGGTGCGTATGGAATGAAGCTCAAATATGCCATAGAAAATTAATAGTTTATGTTAAATTCTTACAAATTACATAAAATTAAGGATAACTAAATGAAATCTAATTTTAAAGTAAAGTGAGGAATATGAATGTAAAACTAAGAAAAAAACAACTAAAACTAGGATGAATATGCATTCATTAATAATGTATACCCTCACAAGGACTTAGTGATCTTCAACCCATCTAGATTATAAAATTGATTCTTTAATTTTACTATATAATGATCTACTAATATTTTTATAGCTTTAGCAAATATTTAAACTACTCCATATTCTTTATGTATTCTTATGGCATTAGTTCTATTAGAAGTCATAATGAAACAAAATTGAATATTTTTGCTAAATTTTAACATTGTATTTCATTTCAACTAAATAACGTGTGTATATATAAATACTATACATGTTAAATTTGGTCAAAATCCTCTGGATACCACAAGTCAATCTGTTTAAGTTAGGTTTGAGTGAGGAAATTTTCAACCTATTGAAAATCACCCAGCCTCATACCAACTATGTATATAGTAGGTTTTGTGTATGAGTCCTTTACGCTTCTCACTCCCTTTTTTATCAATTCCACACGGAGAGGGATCCCCCCTAACTTCCACATAGCAATACAAACTTGGAGATCCCTAATTTGATAGGGACTCTAGAGCTCTAGATCACTATCAAACTCAAAATCCATGTCTCAAGCACTCCAAATCTCTAAGAGCATTACATATCTTGTCCTATATAACCAACCCTCTAAAATCAATCAGGGGACATCAACAAGAGTTTTACAATCATGGGACATCAACAAGCATTACATGCCTTGATCACCCAGCCTCACCGTAGATGATCCACTTACCTATGATAAAAGAAGTCCCTATAGTTCTTGTAAGGTTAACGAGAAAACCCTAACTCAAGTTAATAAATTATTATACATATAATACACGTACACTAGTAAAGATATGCAACTACTTTAGCACAATTTAAACTTTTATATTTAGTTGCATTAATTTATTCTCTTCATTTATGTTTGCAATAAACAACCACAAATATTTGTAATATTGAGAGTGTTTAATGTTTAACGAAAAAAATATAATATTTAGATGATATCTTTTTCTCTTTGAGTTTTTGTATAATAATTGTTACTTTTTGTGATATTTTGTGTACGGAAACTACACTACTTTCCCTATATCACATCAAAATATAATATTTAGATGATATTTTTTCTCTTTTACTTTTTGTTTATAAAATAATTCAATAACTACTTGTTTACTAAAATCAATTCAACATACTTATCTAACATTTACCATAATGCAGATTTTAAAAAGTAATCCATTAGTTTGATGCCCTATATATAGTATGCTTCTTTCTTTCCACTATATTTAACATAAAAACATGTTACAGGCTACTTTGATTTATGCTTTAAAGATCAACATAAGCAACTGCCAACTTATTTTTATGGGACACATTTTATATGGTCACCCACAGGCCAATCCACCCCCCTTGGGTTGGGTTTGGAGGTAAGATTGTTCCACATATTTAAAACTAGGTCTTTTTGACCCGTACCCTTGAGACCCACATTGATAACAACCCAACCCTTCCCTAACCCACCCACCATTTGTTAGGTCTAACAAATATAATGGAATGATCTATTTTGTAACAAACTATTAAATGTTTGCACTAAATGTTGTTCATATTAAACTAATTGAATACATTGGGCAACTTAACTACTAAGTATTGTCTGTTGAACTGATTGGGTTTGACTAAAGTTATTGAAAATATTCTTATTCTCTCGGGTACAAATAATAACAAGAACTTAACACAAAATGTAATCGATGTTTTTGGCATTTATTCCATTTTAAAATTAGGGCCAACTCTTTAAATTTAAAAAAAAATCAAAACAAAAAGTATATATAATCAATGTAGAGTGAAATAAATTGAAATCTATTACAAGTTTACTAATTCAATCATTCACACAATGACAGTCTCAAATTCATAATTGTAATGAGACAAAAGTAGCTAGAACTTAGACATGGTATTACATGTTCTTCACATTTTATGGTTGGAATACATATGTGTGGCTAGTAGATGAATTTTCACTATGTTATACTCTGATTCTAGATGTTAATCACTATTCTTGTCATTTTCTAGCTAGATCTCAGCTTCTCACCTTAGTTTAGGTCAAAAGCTCCAAATCATGTCTCTTGTATGGAACATCCTACCATTTCACAAGGGGGCCTACTATAGGAAGAAGAATTGAACAAGAAGATAAAAAACCTTGAGTCATCCCTAATGATGGCTTCTCCTAAAGAAAAAAGAGAGAAATAAAGAAGAAACTACTAGTTTAGGGAATATAGGAATAGACCAATTGTTCTCTCTTATTCTTCATTTTCTTGCAAAAATCACCCTAAGGATGTCCCAATCGGCCTTGCTATGTTTTAGGGTTTTATTTGGGTAGGTAATTGAATTATGAAGCCATGTATAAAATTCATACAATTTAATTGAGTAAATCTCAGGTTGAGTTTTTTATTGATTAGTTTCACAAGTAGTAGCACTACACCAAGGAATAGTTGCATTGGTCTGCTCACATTGTCTAGACATAAAGATGCACAAGCTCAAGTCTTTTGCATGCATGGGGTTTCTCACATCAGGCATGCTCACATATTGCATTCTCACATTAGGATGTTATGCACATGTTTTACTAAAAAACTGTCTTTCTTGTTTAAACTGTGATTGCACCTATTTTTGTGTTGGGTCAATAATTCCATTATATACCAAAACTAACAAAAGTTTTATTGAATCATTAAATAATAATGTGTAAATTTAATTAATGATATAGTACCTTTAATTTAGAAGGATGCTATACATGAATTTACATCCTTTTTCTATATCATATTTTCCTCCTTTGAGGTTTAATCTTTAGTGTTTTTACAAAATATAATTTGACTTGGTCATGTGAAAAATTCAAGCTCATATAATCAATAACTAAAAAATATTACAGATATCAATTTACAAATCCATAAGTTCATTTTAGGGTTTCCATAACCCTAGAGTCGTTGTTTAAGTTACCATTAGGTTATAACTGCATGCCTTAATGGTATTGACATGAACCTCTAGAATGCCAAATTCTAGTTGAAGGAATCTAATTTTCCCTAAAAGTGATAATTTCTTTCTTTCCCTTTTTCTTTATAGATTGTCTATAGAGCTTTATCAAACCAGAGGCAGCATGAGAAGACTCATAACTTTGTTTTTAGGGGTTCTTATATATTTATATAGGACTAAGGGTTTTGTTTCTTTGGGAAATATGAATGTGGTGTCTAATTGTTTGTAGAAATATTCTTGAGAAAAAAATCCATATTCCAAAATACACGAGCAAGCCTAGTTTGGAAAATTCCCATATCCCATGTGTGGCTTTTTGCATGAACTTTCTTACAAAAACCCTTCAGAATTCTCATCATGGGAAGAATAATATATAATGCACATATCTATTCCTTTTCTAAAAAAAATCTTTTTGTTTGACCAAATAATGCCCCTATCATAACTTCTATTAAAAACCTAAAATAAAAGAGCAGTGGCCAGCCAAACAACTACTCTAACCAAGTAAATATCAACTGAACACTAAATATAAATTTATAATGCTACCCAAAACTACTACTAGGAATTAGGACATGCCAATAGTGGGGTTAATGATTGGTCATTTATTTCGATATAATATTAAAAACAACAATTTTTTCTTCACCCAACTAAGAAACATATAGGCTAACTATGTCAGTTTAAAGATAGAATATTCTCTACATTATGACGTGAGAACATCTACTGATTCGTATACTAGTTATTATAGTTATAAAAATTGAAATTAATAAAATGTGCATAATTTATAGCATTACATCAATTCTCTCACTTACGCTGAGGACCAACAAGCAACAAGAGAGGTGTGACTTTTTCAGCTTTTGTTTCTATACAATACACTTCAACTATCGATCCACTCTTTGCTAGTGAAATTTTTTGGGTCTTTGTGATGTTAATGTCCATAATCTAAAAATTTTATTCATAGAGTATCACTCAAATTAAACATAAGTAATTATTTATAAATATTTAATAGGAATAACTAGGAAAAAGTAGGTAAAATGTGCCACTTGTAATTTAATGTAGACAAGTAGACAATTTAATTCCATTCAGATTATCTAGGTGTCACATAGGAGTAATAAAAATGAGATATGACTAAAATGTTAATATTCCAACATAGGCTCAATATATGTTATAATCTTCTATTCATGTTATATTCCATTTATATCACATGAGGTGTACTACTCATCTAAAGGACTCATAATTAGGTTGCAGACTCACTATGTAGGTGTTGGGGTGGACTCAAGACACTAAGACTGCTATACTACATGGGTTTTGTCAATAATGTGGGATGCCCCTACCTAGCTTGAATGGAAACTATGTTCCAACTATTCATGTAGGTGAATTCAACACCCTATCAAGGAAGAAGAAGATGTGAGAGAAAGAGGGATAAGGGATTCTAGTCAAGTTTCTAGAGATGGGTTCACTAATAAAAAGGGAAGAAAAGAAAAGAGAATTAACATTTATTACTTGCCATAATTGGATTAGATCAGGTTTTAGGTGTTCTCACCGCACTTCCTCTTATTCCCTAATCACGTCTACCATATTTCTAGGAATTAGATAGCTAGAATGGATTAGAACAAACCTAAAGCTTGAGTTTTAAAGAAAAGGTAAAATATAATAATAACTATTGTGGTTTTAGTGTTTAGCCATCATCTTGTTCCCCAATAAGTTATCTAAAGTGATAGGTTGGTACAACAATTTGTGAAGATGGTCATGGATTAGTTGATCGCCAATGGTTTGACCCCTCCAACAAGCTGGTCTAATTAGACCCAATGTTAATCTAATCTTTTTGTTGGTCATGACCAACTACCATTAATAGTCTAATCTGGATCGTTTATTGAGAAACTAAGATTTATTGCATCCTAGAGATAGCAGACCATCATGACATGTTGGTCTATCTTGTTAGGTAGATGCAGTTTCAGTGTTGTTTTGAGCATCAAAAACAATTACAACCCATGCAAAAATTTGTTCAACATGTAAATAAATATTTTTTAACACTGTTTTGAATTTTCTACTAATCCTAACACATTTCTAAATTAGATTATTAATTTAATATTTCAAATTATGGTGTTCTCATCTATTTATCAATGTCATAAACACCATAACAAATCAAATGTACCAATTTAATTTTAATTCTTCTAAATTAAATTCTGGGAAACATTGGAGTTTGGGTTTCTAACTAGTAATTGATACAACAAATTATCAAGTCAAAAAGATGATAAATCAATTAGTTAAGCTAAAAGGTAGGACTAGATTTCACTAGCCCTAGGATTACTAGCACAAGTCAAGGTCATCATAGTTGACATGGTCAAGGTTATTACGTTCTCTAATCCATTTCTTATAGTTATTTAGATTGAACTCAAGATATAAATAAGTCATCTTTGTCATATTCAATCCAAGCTCCTTGATATCTAATTAGGTCAGTGAGAGACGTATGAGCCTAATTCTCACATGAAAATGGTCATGCATTTTCTATTCACGCTCATAAAAGGGCATGTGACATTTATATGGCAGATATGAATTCTATATAGATCATAAAATGTTCCCTTGAGATTTCCAGAACTCCAACAACCACATTTATAGTCAATGTTCTTCATAATTAGGTTCATTTGTGTCATAGTACATTGATTGTATTATGACTATTACAATGACTTCATGTATGGGAATCACAGACATTGCTATCATATGGAGAGTTGATTCTAGTATGCTATACCATTTCATGAATCATTCTCTGAATGAGTTTATCTAATACAATTTTTTTTTACAAGTAAGTACCTCTATGTTTGACTTGATATCCAACATCTATGACCCAATAGGTTAGGACATAAGTCGTTATACATGCTAATTTTCATGTATCATTGTTGTCTTTATTCCTCAACAATACTAGATGATATTAGATTTTATTATCCATAGGACCCCAAATTTAAGTTACATATTAAGGTCATATGGCTATGGATAATTATTCTTGGGGCACTTTCTTATGGTAGTCCACATCGCAATAACAAATTATTATAATAAAAAAGTCTTTTATTGTTCATATGATTAAGTGAAAGAATCTTGCCAAATATTCTTTGATGACACGAGATAATATCATATTGCCTAATTCACTGCAAGTTAAATGAGATATGACCCATGATTGGCTTCTACAATACTTACCAACAGTATCCACCTCCTTGTATGGTCTAGAAAAGTATTCAAATACTTGTCCACCAATATAGTGTTCATGCCTTGTTTAATACTTGAAACGAAATAGTCAAATGTTCATATGATTGCCTTGTTCAAGCTCTTTTTTGCTGGAATAAAGTTACACGACCTTGTGGAATTAAAAAATCTTCCATTGAAAGTTCAATGGCTCCTATTATGATTATCAACAAGCATTTCTTATACAAAGAAATTGCAATGTGTAATCATCTTTTACAAATAAGATCGTTTGCCACTAATATTGATCTATCGTCTAATCCTTCAAATAAGTAGGTGGGTTTATGAAACTTTCTTATGAGCACCATTAACTCTGTGTTTGTAGTTATTGGTTAAGTATCATATGACTGGCCTCATCCATGTATACTTTCTCCAACATCATCATTGCTTCTCTCCTCACAACATGGTTTGTTCTGGATCTGTCCCTCCTTATCGCTCCCCCAATCATTCCCAACGCATCTCTTGCCTTTTCCATCAATAAACATGTCTTTCAACTCTACCTCTCCCTGAGAACCTTCTCCGATGCATTTTTACCCTCCTATCTCCTAGGGTTGAGCATACAATCCAACTAAGCGCTAAATAATTAGATTTTCTTCCATTTTGGGAATTGATTTGTTTGTTCAATTCAAAAAACTTTCACTTCAAAATAACATGTTTAGCTTGGTTTAAGGGTATGGCTCAACCGAACCTATATATATATATATATAGGTGATAACACCCAAATTTGCGCATATTTTCTATGCATTTTATCTATAGTTTTACGCCACTTTAGTCTTAATATGCACTCTTTTGTTCATGTTTTATGTTTTCTGTGTCTCCATTAGATAATATAGTGAAAATAGCCAATAATGTAGCTAATTAGCTTGTTTTAGACTTGCAGGCACCGAAACTAGTCAATTTTGGGACTCTCAAGTACCGAACCAGAAAATACAAGAATTCCAGCAGCTGCATGGTCTGGCCGATACGGCTGCGCCGCCCGATACTGCCGCGCCGACCGATACGGCCACGCCGCCCGATACGGTTGCGTCGCCCGATACGGCCTGCCCGATACAGCTGCCAGAATTCTTGCCGACACAGTCTCCGGGCGACATTCATATTTGCCCACCTGATGCCTCAAGATCGAAGCCACGGATGAAGGACACGTGGACCAATAAAAGCTACAACTCCCATCAGCTCGCTGCCTATAAATAGCAGATGCCTACCTACAAGAGCGAAAGAAGAGCCGGAGGGACGACCCTGCAAGAGCTAGTGCCTAGACTAATGAGCTAGTGTGTTGGGTTCCCCAAGAGTCTACTGCCTGATACGGTCTTGCTCGATACGGCTACGTCGCCCGATACGGCTGCGTCGACCGATACGGCTGCGTCGCCCGATACGGCTGCGTCGACCGATACGGTTGTGCCGACCGATACGGTTGCGTCGACCGATACGGTTGCGTCGCCCGACACGGCTGCCGCCCGGTATGGTCTAGAGAGAGAGAGTCGAGGAGTCCAAAGGGACAAAGAGAAGACCCAAGGATCGAGATCTGGCCTGCACAGGGGCCGAGGAGCGAGAGCCACCTTTCCTCTACGGGTTGTATCTCATCCCTCTTCTCTTTCATTCTACTGCATTCCTTTGTTTCTTGTACAAACGATGTTTATCCATCTTTGTTCGGTGCCAGCTATGCTTGTCTATGGCTAGTTAGCTCCTTCTTGTCTATGTGGCCCGATCCGGGCATGTTTATATACTTTTGCCTTAAGCAAGTAGATTCATATCAGATCTAGTATGTTGCATGTTTTATTTTCTCTTTCCAAGTTATGATTGCTAGTTTGATTGATCTCTTACTCGCTTGAACTGTTGTTTCTGCTTGTATCGAGAGATCCCTTGTGGGAATAGCTAAGTGACGATAGTTTGGATCTGAACCTGAGAGGAGGACGATCCAAGGTATTCTGTTCCTAACACCCCGGAATATCCTAAGACCTGAGAGGGAACTTAGTATATTCTGAGGTGTTGATATGGCATTCCTTGAGAGAGGGTCGATGACATATCATTGATGGTTTTAGTCACGCATCGCGAGAGCGAGTGGGACGACCCCACAGGACAGATGCCACCGTTCATACTAGATGCTTGCTTGGGTGTTCGAGGGTTGTCTACGCCCGAGAACGAGTGCATAGATTGTCCCGTTTGTGGTTACATAGCCAGGAACTCTCTTTCTCTATTTAGTAGACTCGCGAGCTCTGTTTTGTTTTGTTTTCTTTTCTTTGTTTTGTTTTATATTGTGACAACCCGCTAGAATGTTCTAGCAATTACTTTTATCGCATATCGTTTCGGCTTATCTGACTATAGAACAAAAATCTATTGCGTCCTAAACATCACCACGTCCCTGTGTTCGACCCCGTACATCTACTTTGACCCCGTAATAACATTGCGGGGGCCTAGAAGGTTTTGGGTTATAAATTTAAAGGTTGATTCCTTCCTTTGTCCGGCGTTCATTTCGGGACATGTGAAAAAGGCCGGTAAACTTTTGGCGCCGTTGCCGGGGACGTGGTTTTCCACATTTACACGCCTAGTAGATTTTTTTTCTGTCACTATAAGTCTGTATATACATGCATAGTTTTCCTCTTGCTTTACACATACTTGTTCATATATACTAACTCCCTTTTCTTTTTTCTCATACCTTTTTCAGCCATGGACCTTGCTTCTGTAAGACAAGTCATCTTGTCCACCTGTCCTCCTGAGTTTTTCCACAGTTCCGACTGCTGGCAAATAATTGAAGGACGTGCTCTGCAACTAGTCGAGTTATACTCACCTCCACCGTCATATGTTGAAATTCCAACAACAGAGACCGCCTGTCAGCCCTCGACCCCCATGCTATCATGGGATCAAGAATTGATTAAGACGGTGGAATTAGCTGGAGAAAGTGTCAAAGCACCCACCTCCCTAGTTCCTCATCTCCAAGAAAACATCGATCCGCTCCAGCAGTTATTAGACAAGCAGGAGCATCATCTCAAAGTAGCCACAGAGGCTGCAGACCGCAGTAGAAGTCTACTTCAAACTGTTGAACAAGGATTCATCCTAAAGCATCAGTTTGATACAGTAGGTTCCCCTTATATGTGCATGGCAGAATCGACAGATCTCAAAAGCATTGCTGCTCAAGTACAACAACTTCATGATAAAGATGTTGAATAAGGCAGGAGGCTCCAAGAGCTCATCGATTTGGTTACAAATTCAGTTACAACTTCCATCACAAGACAATAAAGACATTAGTCATCAAGACCATTCCATTGGGTCTGAAGTGGAGTATGCACCATCATCCTATTCAGACCATCAACTGGATTCACCATGATTTTTCTATGAAGACCAACCCACTTGGGGAAGCCCTTCATTCTATCTAGATGACCCAGCTGATGAAACAATGAGTCATAGACATGAATGGGTCTATGATGACGATGATGAAGACTCGAAAAGCCAATCGACCTCACAACCAAAAGGTTGGTTTGAGGAACCAGAGTCAGATATTGAACCAGACCAGAGTGACATTTCTCATATTGAGACTTGTCATTTTGCTTTGAGCAGTACACCAACCATGGTTTGGAACAATTTGTTTGACGACGACGATGACAGCTGCTCGACATGGAGCAGTGAGTATAGTAACAAAGACGAGTTGGAGCAGCACGAGACATCATTCGCCACCACCCCTTTACAAGGCTTGGTGGACGTCAAGGGGGTAGGATGGACGGTTCACTACAACATGGCTGTTGAGCATGAAGACACCCCTGACTCCATGCCAGGTGATAAGCTTGGGGTGGTAGAACCACAAACAGATTCTTCAGGGGGTACTTTTTGCTCAGAAGATGATTGGATGACTCAGACGGTACATGAAGATCTATCTGAGCATCCAACCTCAAGTGCGGAGATGGAGAGAGAGGATATGAGTCCTCAAGATAACATCCAATCTCTCTCATCTATCTCATCCTGTGTCGACATCCCAGGACCTTCATTTTCAGAATCATATAATGAAAGGTACCCTGAGGATGATATGCCGAAGAATTCATCCCAGTGCAGTTCAAGTCACTTCCGGCACAAAGATGACTTCACCGAGTCGCCGGATTTCACTTCGCTTCTTCGGACTCGGTAGGGCCAACACATCTGCCAATTCTACTCCTACTATGAGGCGGAACCCGTCGGCAAGACACAGGTGACACTGGTCCCAAAACTTAGGATTTGGGATCCCAGTGTCGGTATCATGGGGCAACCACCCCCTTTTCTTTTACCCACCATCCCGCCCTTTTATTACAATAAATTTTGACCTTTCATGTTCTTGTTAGTTAGTTTCTTTCCTCTAACCATTTTTATATCCTTGAATTCATGCATCATCTTTAGAAATTCAATAACTGCTGTTAAGATCATGCATTCCTGCCTCACTATCTCAAGTTTAAGTCTTGCTCGAGGATGAGCAAAAATTTAAGCTTGGGGTGGTAGGCTCCACCCTTCTTTCTCTTCACCCTTCTTGCATGCATGTCTATTTCCTGCATTTAATCTTAAATTTTCAAAATGTTCAGCTTTTTATCTTTGCAATTATGGCTATGTGGTGCGAATCTAATATATAAATGCTTGACTGTATGCATAGACGCACAGTTTTCATCTTAAAAATTGCTTGACCTTTTGCTTGACTTGCTCTTTGACTCTTTCCTTGTGTTTGGTAATAAATCTAAGGTTATGTCCCTTTTTCATAGCTTAAAGCTAAATTCCCTTGATCTATGTCGTGTATGGAAAATCCATGGTAAAGGACCGTTGGAATGAGCTAAATCACGATTAAAGTCTCCTAGCTACGAATTTCACAAGCTTGCCTCTATTCTAAGGATTCTTGAATCATAATTGCTACTTCTCACATAGGTATCAAGCGGATTATGGTGGGCTTTGAGCTATGATCAAGATGAAATGTTTCTCCTTGATGGACTACGTGCCTTCTCACATTAGATTGAGTCAAAAAGATGAAAATATAAAAATGTGCAAAAGAGGCTTGGCCGCCCACAAAATCCCAAAATATCTATATAGTTCTCACCCAAGCCTACAAATAGAATGCAGATGATAAAAGCCTGAATGTGAACAATAAATGAGCGCTTGTTTTCTCTTTTAGGAGAGTTGAGGATGGTGCCCAGCCGGTGTATGACTGCGCTCACGAACGCGGGTATGTCGCACCTGGTAGTATCACTCCAAATGCTCCTTAGAGAGTCACTAGGAACCCCTAGGAGACCTATGAGATCATCTCAGTAGCAGGGTTGGTTCGAGCGCAGTACGAGGAGTTAGTCTCACTGCTTTGGACCAACTGGTTCGGACTGCAGGGACTGTTGCTCGCTACATGGACCAACCTGACGCAGATCGGGATCCTCAGAAGTCATTAGACTCTTTTTGCTTTGTTTCTTAGGACATGAAGAAGTGAGAGGTGTGGTATTCCTGATTGGTTTGCATGGATTCATGGTGATGGCTCATTTCTCATCACCCGCGTGATCACATGTGTGACAACTCTTTCATGTTTAAACAAATATGATCCAAACCCTCATGAGTATCGGCAGGTTGTAGTTAATTCGCTTAATCTTGCTTGGAAGCTCTTTGATCTTGCTTTGGCAGGATTGTGCCTGAAAGGTGGGGGTTTGTTCTGAAACGACATGGATCAGGAGAATTGATGTTTTAAACTGTTTTTCTTAACCTTAGCATTTATTGCCAAGCTTAATTTGGATGTTACCTTTTTTGTTCTTTGAGCCCAATCTTGCTTGAGGACAAGCAAGTTTTAAGCTTGGGGTTGTTGATAACACCCAAATTTGCACATATTTTCTATGCATTTTATCTATAGTTTTGCGCCACTTTAGTCTTAATATGCACTCTTTTGTTCATGTTTTATGTTTTCTGTCTCTCCATTGGATAATATAGTGAAAATAGCCAATAATTTAGCTAATTAGCCTATTTTTGACTTGCAGGCACCAAAACTAGTCAATTTTGGGACTCTCAAGTACCGAACCAAAACATACAAGAATTCCAGCAGCTGCATGGTCTGGACGATACGGCCGCACCGCCCGATACAGCCGCGCCGACCGATACGGCCACGCCGCCCGATACGGTTGCATCGCCCTATACGGCTGCGCCGACTGATACGGCATGCCCGATACAGCTGCCAGAATTCCTGCCGACACAGTCTACGGGTGACATTCATATTTGCCCACCTGATGCCTCAAGATCGAAGCCACGGATGAAGGACACGTGGACCAATAAAAGCTACAACTCCCATCAGCTCGCTGCCTATAAATAGCAGTTGCCTACCTACAAGAGCAAAAGAAGAGTCGGAGGGAGGACCCTGCAAGAGCTAGTACCTAGACCAATGAGCTAGTGTGTTGGGTTCCCCAAGAGTCTACTACCTGATACGGTCTTGCCCGATACAGTCACATCGCCCGATACGGCTGTGACACCCGATACGGCTGCGTCGCCCGATACGGCTGCGTCGACCGATACGGCTGCATCGCCCGATACGGCTGTGCCGACCGATACGGTTGCACCGACCGATACGGCTGTCGCCTGGTACGGTCTAGAGAGAGAGAGAGAGCTGAGGAGTGCAGAGGGACGAAGAGAAGACCCAAGGATCGAGATCTGGCCTACACAGGGGCCGAGGAGCGAGAGCCACCTTTCCTCTACGGGCTATATCTCTTCCCTCTTCTCTTTCATTCTACTGCATTCCTTTGTTTCTTGTACAAACGATGTTTATCCATCTTTGTTCGGTGCCAGCTATGCTTGTCTATGGCTAGTTAGCTCCTTCTTGGCTATGTGGCCCGATCTGGGCATGTTTATATACTTTTGCCTTAAGCAAGTAGATTCATATCAGATCTAGTATGTTGCATGTTTTATTTTCTCTTTCCAAGTTATGATTGCTAGTTTGGTTGATCTCTTACTCGCTTGAACTGTTGTTTCTGCCTGTATCGAGAGATCTGTTGTAGGAATAGCTAAGAGACGATAGTTTGGTACTGAACCTGAGAGGAGGACGATCCAAGGTATTCTATTCCTAACACCCCGGAATATCCTAAGACCTGAGAGGGAACTTAGTATATTCTGAGGTGTTGATATGTCATTCCTTGAGAGAGCGAGAGCGAGTGGGACGACCCCACAGGACAGATGCCACCATGCATACTAGATGCTTGCTTGGGTGTTCGAGGGTTGTCTACGCCCGAGAACGAGTGCATAGACTGCCCTGTTTGTGGTTACATAGCCAGGAGCTCTCTTTCTCTATTTAGTAGACTTGCGAGCTCTGTTTGTGGTTACATAGCCAGAGATCTTACGCTTGACCTAGGCATATCAAGCCTTGGGCTTAAAGGATAAGTTGTAATTTCTGTTTTCCTTTCTTGTTCCTGTTTATCTTGTGTACTCTCCTTGCTACTCCTAGGGTTGGAGGCTGCGGATTGGAGAGGGTTGACTTCTCAGGTGGAGAAGGGGACTTCAAGCTACTTCAAGAAGGCTATCGCAGGGGAAGCTACTTCAGAAGGCTGGTGCAACGGGAGTTGGTGCATCTACTTCAAGGGAAGGCTGCTTCAAGGTTGGCGATTACTTCTAGGTGAAGGCTGCTTGAAGGGTTTAGGAAAAGAGATTGTATTTTATGTAAATTCCTTGAAGAGGTAATAAAATAAATTTCTTTTCAAATCCCGGTTGGGTAAGCAACCGGGTAGTGGACTGACGGCTATAGTATTTGCTATAGTTGGAACCACTCTAAACCTTGTGTCTCCTTGTCCAATTTTCTCTTTGTGGTTGTTGAAGTGCAATAATTGTTAAATTATCTATAAAACTCTATTCACCCCCCCTCTAGAGGTTTTCAATTGGTATCAGAGCAGGCTTCAAGGAGCCCTAACAAGGTCTTGAAGAGATAAAGGGAGGAGGTGACTACAACCACAAGAAAAGGAACATGGACCAAAGTTCGACAAGTTGCAATTGGTGCTTAGGAACAAAGCACTCTACGTCTAAATGTCCATGGAGGTCAAAGAAAGGAGATGCACATAAAGAGTGTTTTGTTGCTACAATAAGTGAGGAAGAAGAAGAAGAGGTAAGCTTGCTTGATTTACCCAAGGAGGAGTTAGTTGCTATTATTGAAGAAACACATAATAAATATGTTGAATGCAAAAAGAAGTTAAAGAAATCCAGTAAAGAAAATGATGATCTAAATGCTAGACTTCTTGCTCTTACATCCGAAAATGACGATTTATATGCTAAATTGAATACTCTTGGTTTTGAAAAAGACAGCATTATGTCTGATAATCGTACCTTGAAATCATCTCTAAGTAACAGTGAAGTAAAGATCTTTACTCTAGAAACAAACTATGATCTTCTATGTCAAGAAAAAGCTGAATTGCTTACAAAATTAAATGATTTTCAAAAACAACCTATATTGTGCACCCATGTAGATTATGACAATATAGTGAAAGAAAGAAATATGTTATCATCCAATCTAGACCAAGCAAAATTAGATATCAAGAAATATGTTATCTCCCCCTTTTTGAAGATGACAAACATTTCCTAAATATGAAATAAGGAAATATAAAGCATGTGAGTTTCATACCTGAAAATTTACCTTTTGTAGCTATTTATGTTTTTCAAGTGAGTGCTGGCCAAGATGTGATGAAACTCTTTTATATTCTTTCTCCCCCTTTGTCATTTCAAAAAGATATCCAAGTTGAATGTTTTAGTTTTCTTTTCCCCCTTAATATAATGCTCCCCCTTAATTAGATATCCTATTAGGAACATGGATTTTTATCTAATTTAACCACAATTTGTTTCTTAATCATTCGCAAAGGATGTGAAGCCTTGAAATGATATGAGATTCCTTTAAGCATATGATGAATGTATATTGATTTCTCATGAATCAAAGGATGTTAAGCCCTAGATTAAATGAGAATCCTCTAAGCTTAGATTACATAAAAAAATGTCTCCATCTAAAAGCCCTATTTTGGGTAGAGAATTCCTGTAAATACAAGATACCATTTTCAATAAATTCATAAATTTCTTGAAAATTTTCAGCTACACATAATATTTTTGTAAGCTTCTTTAATCAAATGGTCAAAGTTTTGATAATCTCCCCTTTTATGCTTTGCTCCCCCTTAGATAGATGAAAGTTTGAATACTAAGCAAATATATAAGATGTCCAAGATTTAACAAAGATGTATGCAATTTATGTTAATCTGAAAAACAGAAACCCAGTCGGTCGACAGTTGCTCGACCGACAATGTTCTCGGTCGACTAGTTGCTCGACCGAGAATGTTTCTGGAGAACTGTTTTGTTATTTGAAAATTTAATTTTGATTGTAATAGTTGCCTGTTTGAATTATTATTCCCTTATTTGTTATGCTCTACAATAATGAACTTATAATCCATGTTTTGAAGATGTCTCATATGCCAAACAAATAACCATGTGAATAAAAATGGCAAATTTCATTCAAGAGCATGAAGAAGATTACAATCATATAGAATTTGACTAATCATTTTCATTACAACTATTACAACTCCAAAACTTCACAGGAAAGATTTAAGAATGACATCGATGTCTGGATCTTTCCCAAGAAATGGCTCGGCTCCATAGTATTGGACCAGAGTTTGCCAATCCAAAGCACCAGTTGTAGTCAACGCATATGCTTCCAGGAAAGTGGGAACTCGGTCAAATCAGAAGTGAGCAGCTATGTCTTGCAATTGTATGGAAGAAAATTGAGTATGTGCAAGATCCATTGATGGTGAAGATGGAGGTTGGTAGTAGTTGTATGAGGGGTTAAATGGGTTGAGCATGCCAGGGTTTAAAGAATGCGGATATTCATCGGTTTGGCCAGGAGAAAGGTTTTGCATTCTTTGATTTAAGTATGTCATGGCATGGTGATTGTAGTTTAATTGTCTACTAAGATGATATTGGGAGCCAGCAATATAAGTAAGGGTATTTTGGATGGGATCAATGGAAAGGTTAGTAGGAGGAGGGGGTGGTATATCCTGATGTGATGACTCTCCTTCTACTCTTGCCCTTTTATGGCCAAAGTCAATTCCCATCTTCTCTACGGTGTTCTTACTTATCTTTGGTGGTATACGCTCCCATATGTATCCCATATCTTCAATGTTTGACTTAAGAAAATGTTGAGTAATCTGGCATACAAAATCGGCATATGGTGGATTGCCAGAAAACTCAAGCATATTTTTAAGTATTATGCGAATGAAGTTGATGGGAATTTCTTTTATGATAGCATAAATTAGACACATACGGAAGATAGGAACCTCGGATTTATTGGCTCGTGGATGTATGTTGGTGGAAACAATGAGGTTTACTATTCTACATGCCGGTTTTAGGTTTATTGCATAATAGGTTCCCCTATCTTCATGACAAGTGGTATTGGCTTGAAATATGGCTCTTTTTATATCACTAAGACTAGTGGTGTGGTCATCATGGGAAAATAAATTTATTGGATTGCCGGTGGAAAGGTCAAGGAAATCTTGATATTCATCTATATCAATTTCAAGCATGTCAAGAATATCCCCTTCGGAAAATTTAAAACTATGCCCATTGACCATGGTGTAGAAGAATGTGGTGTCATTTTCGGTGTGGGATAGAAGATTGGCATAGAATTCGTTGACTACCTTAATAGAATAGGAAGGAAAGGATGGATTGATGAAGTCCTTCAGCTTTTGTACTCCAAAGAGATGCTCCAGGTCGACTATGTTGATGAAGTCCATCACTTCGACCGGACGTCGGGGAAGAGGAGATTTAGAGGAAAGCCGAAAGTATCTATCTCCAGCATCTCCGTCGACGAAGGCGATGTCATTGATGATCGTCAGTGGCGGAGTGGCTTCCCGATCTTCTCTTCTTTTTCTTCCGGCAACTTTCTTCTTCCCACGGACAGTTGATGATGAGGCCATTGTGTTTCTTGAGAGTGGAGAAGAAGCAAGGAAGATTTGAGGGTAAGAGTGCTGAAGGATTGCACGAAATTGCACTAGAGATGGACTATGGAAGCAAGGAAATGCAAGTGTGAGTAAGTGGCTCGTTTTTGCACTTATTTATAGAATTTCAGCGACCCGGTCGGTCGACGACTCGTCGACCGAGCGTCCGCAACGGTCGAGTTGCAGACGCGCCACTTGGTCCTCCAACGGTAAAGAAAACGGTCATAACGGTCGGGTCGTAACGGTCATATCCAACGGCTATTTCTCGGTCGAGCGCTTGTCGACCGACGTTGTCTCGGTCGAGCACTCGTCGACCGATAGTTCGTCCGATACTGAGTCTGTTTAGAATTTGTCGGTCGAGTGAGATGGGCTGACCGAGTGATTCTCGGTCGACGAAGTCGTCGACCGACAAACTTACTGAGTTCAAATTTTTTGACTGAATTTTAATGCAAGTCATAGAACGTTTTTGTAGAGCATATGTATATGTATATTCCAAGGGAGTAATAATATTTAAGGCTTCTAATTACCACAAATGATTTGACGTTTTGATTTAAAAATATGCTAAGATTAAGTTCAATAAAATAATGTTCAAATAAACAATTTTTATCAAAGTTTATTTTAGGTCGCCCTTGATTACGACCATAGCGCCCCTTGGTCAAATTTTATTTTAACCAAGAGGCATATTCTGCAGGTTTCCAGTATGAATCATTCATATGCGAAGTATGAGTTCTGCAGATAGCTTGCAAATATCAATTTGAGACTCATTAAAGTGTACTAATGAGAGCTTAATAAGGACATCAAATATGATGAAGCATATTCAAGAATAATATCCATTCATGAATTTAAGATTACTTTGGATAGACTAAAATAAGTGATGCTTAATATAAAAGCACACCAAAAAAATTTTTTTTTTTGAAACATTTTATTTATTGCAAGTATTTCTGAAAAATAAATGTGCAATAAAAGAATGATTAAATAGAAATGTAAGCATGATCAGTTAAGAATAATTTTCACATACAATGTAAAGATTTACAGCAGTCTGAGAACAGTGATATGCTCGGTCGACAATTGCTCGACCGAGGATTATTCGGTCGACAACTTCTCGACCGATCAAGTTTCTGGAAACTGTTTCAGAAATATATTTCAAGTGCAATATAGGTTGTATCTTAATCAAAGATCAGTTTGAGATAAACATATGTGTATCAAGGTGCTATTAAATCTTTTAATTTTTTTTTTTTTGATTTTGTTATCCCTAAATGTTAAGTTGAGATAGACATAAGGATATACAAATTAAGGTCTTTGGTCATATCTCAACTTAGTCGAACCTATTTAATTTGGGGTTTTTGGAACCCATACCATCTCGACATGCTTTTTCTTGTATGGGCATGAAAAAGAATAATGTCCAAGGCGTGAGCAATAATGACAACAAATTGAATCAACCTCAAGCCTTTTTCTATGGTTTTGATCTAGGTTATTCTTGGGTATATACATTTTTGTGCCTCTAGGTATATAAGCAGATTGACTCGCTTGTGTTCTTCTAGGTTGTTGATGGGATTTCTCATTAGGCTTATAACCTAGTCCTCTTCTCCCTATTTGATGATAGGAATTTTCTAATATTCTATCAAGGATTCCATTGTTGCTTAACTTACTAACTTCTTGTTGCAACTTAACGATCTCATCCATTCTTTTCTTGATATCTAATTTTGCTTGGTCTAGATTGGATGATAACATATTTCTTTCTTTCACTATATTGTCATAATCTACATGGGTGCACAATATAGGTTGTTTTTGAAAATCATTTAATTTTGTAAGCAATTCAGCTTTTTCTTGACATAGAAGATCATAGTTTGTTTCTAGAGTAAAGATCTTTACTTCACTGTTACTTAGAGATGATTTCAAGGTACGA